>OOFG01066369.1:0-12421 GCA_900323295.1 Molva molva | reverse complement strand
CAGTCCTTTTGACTTTTTAATGTCCATTCAAGGGTTGTAAGCGGAGCGCACTTCCTCAGAGCCTACAGCATCGCTGAGTCTTGGTCCCGTGACTTGTAGTAAAAACGTGGTGATTCAGTGCGCTCCCCAAAACGTTTTAGTAGTAATGGATGGAACTCATAAATGGAAGCGATAATAACAAGCGCCGGCAGACGAAGAACCAGCCAGGCTCTCCATGGCAACGAGTGTTTTCAGAAGGCTTGAGTGCAGAATGGACGCTCCACAGGGACTCGTGTCATTCATTAGCATAGCTCGTGGCTTTTCTCCCCTGACCTCTCTTGCACGGTGTGGGAGTGTGTGTGGAGGATGGTTGGTTTAAGCAGCCTCATCTGGCCCGAGTCACTCTGATTGGACTCTGGGGCCGGGTGAGGCTGCACACCTGTTGTGCATTGAGAAATCAGCGTCTACGTTTATTGAAAAACAAACTTTTACAATAAACCGGTCTTCACACACCCCCACCCCGCGTCCTGGTCTGGAGGAGCCCGGAGGCCTGGGCTGTGTGAAGACCGGTTTATTATAAAGGTTTGTAGACGATGATACATGACCAGGTGCTCCACGTTGCCATGCAGGAGGTCTCCCAGAGTGTGTGTGGTGAAGGCAAGGTTAACCTTTGCACGTTGATTGCTCAATGCAAAACAGTTGTGCAGCCTCACCCAGCCCCAGAGTCTAATCAGTCTGACCAGGCCAGGTGAGGCTGCTTAAGCCAGCCATCATCCACACACACTCCCACACACGGATATTCACAGCGCTTGCTCTGCTGTAATGACAGCTAGGCTGCATTCCTGTGTTGGCCTGTTCTGGTTTGCTGATTATGTATTTAATACACAGCGAGAGGGCCATGGCAAGAGAACATCCATTTGACGAGACATTATAAAATATGTGACACCTGGGAGATCTTTGTATCATTCGGTTTAGGGAAGCCTTTCTCCAACTCCCACAGATGTTTGGTCCCATTTGAACACCCTGGTGACTATAGCCGTTATCACCAGGGTTTTGGAGGGGGTCCTCCTGTGTCTTATGGAGGTCAGAAGCCATCAGAAGACCTCTTGTCTGAACCACCTGACAAAATGATTTACTTACTTAGTGATTTACCTCTCCCATTGACCTTCTGACCCCAGGTCAGTGTTATAAGTGCTCCACAGTGAAGCAAATCTCTTTGTCCGTGGGAAACGGTCAACGTACCAAGAATGACGGATCGATGTACCCAGATGGGGTCGTGGTTTCTAAGTGAAAGCGGTGAATTGAAGGCTTGATACGAGTCCCTGTGGACTCCATGAGTATTATCAAAGCTGCGTTTCCCAGCCGGACAAGAGTAAGCTGACGTAGCGCTCTTTTGACGGGATGCTCCATGACTCCGGTGAAGCTGTTTGGGTTAGTGTCGCTCCAACATCCCCACCTAACCCTTTTCCTGTCTCTCTCTCCTCTCTCTCTCCTCTCTCTTGGGTTCAGAAATGTTACGACAGTAAGCCCAGCATCATCAGCAAGCGTTGCCAGGACGATGGCGTGGCCTGCTCCAACCCCAGCGCTCGCCACGTCTTCAACACCAACAAGTGGGTCGCTTGACATTTACACAACCTCACCGTACGTTGATTTAGCAGATGGGTTGAACCAACATAGGGATGGGGAGCCAGTGAAAAGTAGCTTCAAACCACCACTCCCAAGTGAAGCTAGAATGGTGCAGTATTCAGTGAGCCTGCAGCTGTTTAGTGCTGTCCTTCTCTGTACCACGTAAAGGCAAAGCTAGACTAGACCCGCCTCTCTTTCCCTCCCCCCGTCTTAACCGTTTTACTCTTTGGCTGTGTTTCTGCATGTTTCTCCCTCTCTCCCCCGCCGGGCCCCCAGGTGCCTGGCCTACGTGACGGGCCCCGGCAGCGTGAGCTACAGGAAGGTCCGGCCTGTCTCCTCGGCCCACTTCCTGGAGCTGTGTCGCCACGCAGCCCGCTACGGCTGCCAGCTGGAGGACCGCTGTCTGTTCGCTCACTCCCCGGTGGAGCTCAAGACCTGGACGCTGCAGCGAGACTCGGGTACGACGCTGCACACACGCGCTCCCAACACCAAGTACCGCTTCTGTTTAGTCAACGAAGGAGACGCTTTCCATCTAAGGCGACTCGCGCTGATGCAGAGAGAACGTTCTGTAGGTCGATCTTTGAACCACAGTGGAACATGAGAGTAATATAAGTAAAGGCAACATGTATTGGGTAATATTGGGTCATACTCTGGGTGTCATCATGTTTGGGTTTCTGTAAAACCCAAATGCCACAGTTTGTGTTATCTTTTAACACAAATTGTGGCATGTTGTAGGATCTCCAGCAGGGGGCAGTACACCCTTTTGATTTGAGCAGGAAGTTGATGTGATTGGCTGTGCTCTACAGGTATTACCTCTGAAGAGATTGTGAACAAGTCCATCAAGTACTACGGGGAGCGAGAGCCGGATACAAAGTGGAAAAACGTAAATAAATAAAGGAAACCATTTCTTCTCAAAAGAGAGAACCAAATAAGGCTAAAGTGTCACATTTTATGACACGTTTATGAGCCTATTTTAATTTCTGCGTGGTTTAGCCATAACTCTTAATAAGGCAACGTCTGCGACTCTCTTCCCTTGGCACAGCACCTGTCTCCCAGAGGGTCCGTGGGTGGAGCTGGAGGTGGAGGTGTCAGCAAACCGAAGGGTAGAGGGAGCCAGGGCCTTAACCTGAGGCTGAGGTTCATCTGCGCGCGGTGCTGGAACCACGGCCTGATCACGGAGCCTGACAAGGCCCTCAAGTACTGCACAGCCAAGGGTCGACACAGGTGAGAGGGACGGGCCAGCCCGGGGTGGGAAATGGAACCAGTGGGAACTGGAGTTGACTGGGATCGTACCAGTGTAATTAGCAGAGAACCACCATGCCATTTTAATGACATCATGCAGGTGTATACAACCTGGTGTTTATCCTACCTGCATGTGTTTGAAAAGGGATGGAAAACAATCTGTGGGATTCTGTGATGCCTAATAAATGGCATGTGATGTGATGTCATTTGTATTACAACTATAACAAAGTCTATCCTTCCCTCTCCTTTTTACTGAGTCGTTTAGCAGTTGCTTTAATCAAACGTAATTCGCAGTGAATTCAGATTTTTCTAATCAGGGGTTGGGGTGAGGCCTCACTTTCAATGCCTTTGTATCTGTATCTCTACATGTTTGTCTCTGTATCTCTACATGTTTGTATCTGTATCTCTACCTGTTTGTATCTGTATCTCTACTTGTTTGTATCTGTATCTCTACCTGTTTGTATCTGTATCTCTACCTGTTTGTATCTGTATCTCTACCTGTTTGTATCTGTATCTCTACCTGTTTGTATCTGTATCTCTACCTGTTTGTATCTGTATCTCTACCTGTTTGTATCTGTATCTCTACCTGTTTGTATCTGTATCTCTACCTGTTTGTATCTGTATCTCTACCTGTTTGTATCTGTATCTCTACATGTTTGTATCTGTATCTCTACATGTTTGTCTCTGTATCTCCATGTCTGTGCAGCTGGACCAAAGAGGGGCGTGTCCTGCTAGTCATGTCACCAGAGAGGAATAAGTGGGTGCAGGTCCGACAGCTGCCGTTTGCCAAGAACTACCCCATACAGTACGATGTAGGTAATCCTGATTGGTCGGCACTGTACTGCTCTGTGATTAGTCATGCTGATCACAGAGCAGTAAGATCAGCGTGACATCAGTCATGTTGATGATAGAGTTGAAGATGTACACATGTAATGTAATAACTACCAATACACTCAACAGACAACCCTTAGTTTATCCTGTCTACTATTAATTGTGGTGTGTTGCTTGTCCTGAGATTGTGGTGTGAACTTCATGTAAATGACTGTGTAACGCTCTCATCTCACAGATCTGTGCCCAGATTATAAAGAACAGGAAGTGTAACTACACGGGTAACTGCACCTTTGCCCACAGCCAGGAGGAGAAGGAACTGTGGACCTACATGAAGAACAATGACTGTAAGTGGAACTAGTTGGAACGCTCCCATGTGGTCCACACAGAACAGTTGATGCCATGTGGTCTGCAGAGGCCCTGCGGTGCGGTCATGTGACTCCAAAGATTCCATCAACCAGCTGCACGACGAACGATTGTAAACAAACCGTTTCGAGCAGTTGACCGTTCTCGTAAAGTGGCCAAATGATAAGGCGAAAACCTCCCCATCGCAACAGAGAGGTCAGGCTACCAAGAGAAGACCAGCTTTAACCATACAATTACATGCAATGGTTTAACTGTCTGTTGTTAGTGCAGAATATGGAGCAGGAAATCACACTTTTAGTTTTAGCCGGTTGAGATCGATTGTGATGCTTTGTTGTGGGTTTTTTGGGTGGGTTTCAGGTTAAGATCCTTTGTTGATGAGCAGTTTTTGCTGCTTATCAACAATGATGGTTGAGCTGGTCATCTGGAAACTAAGGTGCTGGTTTGATCCCCGGCTTTTCCTAGCCAAGTGTCGAGGTGTCCCAGAGTGAACACTTAACACTTACCTCTCCCAGAGTGAACACCTAACACTAACCTCTCCCAGAGTGAACACCTAACACTAACCTCTCCCAGAGTGAACACCTAACACTAACCTCTCCCAGAGTGAACACCTAACACTTACCTCTCCCAGAGTGAACACCTAACACTAACCTCTCCCAGAGTGAACACCTAACACTAACCTCTCCCAGAGTGAACACCTAACACTTACCTCTCCCAGAGTGAACACCTAACACTAACCTCTCCCAGAGTGAACACCTAACACTTACCTCTCCCAGAGTGAACACCTAACACTTACCTCCCGACGAGCCGGCCGCTGCCTTACATGGTGGTCACCGCTGCCGCTTTATGAGTGTGTGTATGAAGGTGTGTATGAAGGTGTGTATGAAGGTGTGTATGAAGGTGTGTATGAAGGGGTGAATGTGACCCTAACTGTAAAGCGCTTCGCGTGGCCACAGGTTATAAAAGCGCTATATAAACCCAGTCCATTGTACAGGGAAAAGTATCCCAGTGTATGTTCAATGCATATAATTACAATATTAAAAAAAGATTCCCGGGACATTAAAGCACCTGCTTCACCTGCTTTTTTTTTTTGCTCTTGGTTACATTTCATATTCACCAAAGGAGGCTGACAGCTGTGTGATCTTGTCCCTGCAGTGAAAGACATCCAGCAGATCTATGACGTATGGCTGTCCGTGGCACGCCTCGGCAGACAGACCACGGACGCCGCCACGCCCAGCCAGCCCGCAGCATCCGGTGAAGACAAGAACATCGTCATGCCAACCGACTATGCTGAGCCAATGGTTAGTACTCTGCTACTGCCACGGACGACTCTCGCTTCGGGGCCCTACATAGAGTATCAGATCAATACAAAGCTGCTTCACATGAAATATCCACACAAAGCCTCTCTTTTATACTTCATGAATGCTTTGGAGAACACTCAAAAGTCCTAATTACCAATTCACTTGAAGGTCGTCATGGAGATAGAGGTGTTGTTCTCACAGCGCTGCAGAGCAGCTTAGCCTCAGGTGCTGTGATGACGACTCCTCTCATGTCGTTTCTCCTCCAGAGCGGCTTCTTCTGCCGTCTGTGCGGGCGACACAGCAACAGCGAGCGCCAGTGGCAGCAGCACATCTCCACGGAGAAGCACAAGGACCGCGTGTTCAGCTGCGGGGGGGGGGACCGCAGCCTGACCTGGAGCCATCGCTTCCCAGGGCCTCGCTTCGCCCTCTGCCCCAAGTACGTCCGCCCGGCTCCGCGGGGAGTCGCATATTGAGTCAGTCGCATGTTGAGTCAGTCGCATGTTGAGTCAGTCGCATGTTGAGTCAGTCGCATGTTGAGTCAGTCGCATGTTGAGTCAGTCACATGTTGAGTCAGTCGCATGTTGAGTCAGTCGCATGTTGAGTCAGTCGCATGTTGAGTCAGTTGTATGTTGAGGGTTTGAAGACCCGTTCCTGGTGTGGTTGAGATCCTTAAGAACGATCTCCGCTCGATACACGTACTTGAAAAGTGTTTATTTTACCCCAAAAAATCCCGACGGGTTTAGAAGGGTTTATATGTGACATCTTCCCCTCATTTGGTATGCCAGGTTATATTAATATTTTCCTGAAACAAAGTTACAGATTTACCTCCTGTCATACGG
Organism: Molva molva; assembly: GCA_900323295.1. NCBI lineage: Eukaryota > Metazoa > Chordata > Actinopteri > Gadiformes > Lotidae > Molva > Molva molva. Next base: position 6,243 of record OOFG01066369.1, on the reverse strand, counting down.
ACATGATGACAATTTTCACAAAGCAGCCGTATAACTGAAGCATGAGCCTTGTCCACATCTGGCCCTGTGTTCATTGTGTTATAAAAGAGGAACATTGCTTCCTGCCCTACTGAAATAACACGACTAAATGTCCATGATTGACAGATTGGACAGCGAATGTGCCGACGGCGTGTCCTGTGACTACGCCCACAGCCCCGAGGAGCTCCAGGAGTGGCTGGAGCGACGGGCCTTCCTGCGCAGGAAGCTGGCCGAGGCCCGGGAGGACATGCTCATCCTGCCGGACGACTTCGACTTCGGGAAGTTCAACTTTTTACTGCAGGACTAAGAAGGAGACGTTTTGTCTGGGAATCTGAAGAGTAATTTGGACAATTTAATTTGTTTTCGTTTACAAATATTTTCGACCTTCACCGTGTCTTATTTTCTCAGGAAGGGAAGCCAATTTATTTAGTCAAGCTCACACGTCTGAGCGTTAGTGAACGGGCTGCTCACACGTCTGAGCGTTAGTGAACGGGCTGCTCACACGTCTGAGCGTTAGTGAACGGGCTGCTCACACGTCTGAGCGTTAGTGAACGGGCTGCTCACACGTCTGAGCGTTAGTGAACGGGCTGCTCACACGTCTGAGCGGTAGTGAACGGGCTGCTCACACGTCTGAGCGTTAGTGAACGGGCTGCTCACACGTCTGAGCGTTAGTGAACGGGCTGCTCACACGTCTGAGCGTTAGTGAACGGGCTGCTCACACGTCTGAGCGTTAGTGAACGGGCTGCTCACACGTCTGAGCGTTAGTGTGAACGGGCTGCTCACACGTCTGAGCGTTAGTGAACGGGCTGCTCACACGTCTGAGCGTTAGTGAACGGGCTGCTCACACGTCTGAGCGGTAGTGAACGGGCTGCTCACACGTCTGAGCGGTAGTGAACGGGCTGCTCACACGTCTGAGCGTTAGTGAACGGGCTGCTCACACGTCTGAGCGGTTCAGGGGTCACGTTACCTGCTGCTGTTTAGGCTCCACATCGTGCCAATGTGGGATCTGCACAATCAAAGCACAACGCCCAACACTTAATCAAATATTAATAACCGAGGATAAACCATATGACAAATTAGATCCAGCTTTCTGGAGCCAAGTGAATCAACACATTCAGTAATGTTACTGCCACACCATTCAGTTCATGTGCATATTATTTAGTAACGGACGGACAGATAACAGTACAGCTTATTGGAGGAGGCCGTAAAACTATTTTGGCATTGACATACAGTAGTACATCACAAATTGCAATGTTTTTATGTTGTATTCAGTAATACTTGAAGATTTTATTCTGTTCAAATATTCAATGTCTATATATTTGTGCCACTTTCATTCTCTCTCTCTGACACACGTTCATTCAATTTTAGAGGCAATTGTTTCCAAATGTTAACAGTTTCTATTTTAATAAGTTTGTTTGTAATAATGGCCAGTTTGTAGCAAATTAAAGCAACACAAATAAAAGTTATGAAATAAGACGTTTTTGTTCTATGACATTGTAATTCTCCCAAAAACCATTTATACTCAAGACAGCAAACGTCAAACTCCATGAAGCCTACATGTCGATACGTTGATTGCACGAAGGCCTTTCGAGTTACTGGCATCTCGCAAGAAAAATCGATTGAATTACGAGTTGAATCAGGCCGTTGACGGATAACACAAATGTCAAAAACGGGTAAATAGCTAAACGGTTCTACTAAATAAATTGTCAAAAGGAATCAAGTTATTTTATTTTGGACTTTTATTTTCGGTTTTTTCTGCATTGCGGAATTCTAGTTTGTTTTGGGTGCAGTTGTTATAATACGTCATTTCTGTTGAACTATTGACATATGTACCATTGACGTATCGTTGCATTAAAAATATACAACGATATTTTTAATGCATAGTGAGAACTGGAATACGTTTTCCTTAGCAAGCGTGGCAGTGTGCATACTGTTCTAATAATTATTTACTGTCTACCGTATGGCAATGTACTGTGGTGAAATGAGCGCCTTGTATTGTTGTGGCTTCTGGTCCCGCCTCTGACCTGTGATTGGTCTAGCGACATACAATACAGATACGGTAAACAAATAGGGGGCCGTTGGATCTCGTTCGCTTCTTTATTTTGCTACATTTCATTGGCCTGCAGACAGAAATACTCCAGTGTCGTTGCGCCCTGGGGGCGTGGCTTTGTGTACGAGTTGTTCCCTACAGGTGGTTCCCACATGCACGAGTCCCCTCGGCATGACTGGAGAACTTTCCCCAAGCGAAACTGAAGTTGGCGCCAGTAGTTGCGCGTCGAGCTGAAATCATAATTTTACCAATGAAAGGACCAGTGTAGAGTACATTGAGGCACTCGGAAAGAGTTCATAATGTCACTGGTCAACGAACAATTCATTGGAGACAGGAGCGACGTCCCTGATCTCTTCAAGTTTCTGATTGATCCAGTCTCCTTTCCTTGCATTGATGACGCTGGTAAGGATACATCCTTTCCTTAGTAGGGGACATTGGTATTGAGGGGGTCTGATTGGTCGGAGGGGCAGAACTATCCAGAGTATACAGACGTATACAGAAAAATAAATAGACGTAATAATAAGTTGATGAAACAGCTGTAGGCCTAGTTATTTCTCGAATTTATATATTCATATTCACTTTAGTATTTAATACCCATTAAAGTAACAATACTACTTCCAATATAGCAGCTCGTAAGTGATGCTAACTGATACAAGTTTTTCATCTGTTTTATTATGCATGATACGTATGTATGATGTGATCATCAATAAGGCCTAACGTTTATTTTAAAGCAACATGCTTTAACATAAAACTTTAGGCCTTATTGATGATCCCATTTGACTGTCTATAGGCATGTTTTTTTGCCTTCCCCTTTGGTTAATAAATAATAGCCTACAGGTGTATAATGTATAATAGCCGTGTAATCGCCTTATAGTAATTTAATGGTTCTCTCGATTCTGCTAAATAGTGTTTTTTCTTCTTCAAATATTATCATATTCACGTGGAAAATGTTATTGGTCTGAATAATAATCTAACCTAACCTGTATGTGACAGTTACTCAAAATCGTGCATCCATCAATCAACAAGTTTGCCTCGGCAGAAACATTTAGCTAATTAGATGGCAGATAATTAGCTTATAGTTTGTCAGTTAATAACCACAAACAAAAACAAAACACTCAGCAAATCTTAATGGAGCGGCAACAAAATGAGAACTCTGAACACTGACGGTTTATACCGGCTTACCACGTGTTGCTCAGCAGGGAATATAATACCTACCTTCCTCGAGGGTAGGTAGGCCTGGATGCGCTGTTTACTAAAACGGCCAGGTACTTCCATTATTAACAGGTTTCAACAAGTGCTCAGCAGTCTTCAGTGAAACCAGACGAACCCACCCCGCCCAAATCAAAAAGGTGTCGTAATAACGGTGTGTTTTGGGTCGCCTTCTTTGCAGGTAGGCTATCCAGTGCTATCGGGTAAAGCGTATGGAAGACGGCTATAGGCCTACAGCATATGGAAATGCATTGTCTTGAGTCATGGGAGCTAAAATAATAATATAAAAAAAATGAATCATATTCATTAATTGTGTTGTTATGCCATTTTGAGATCCAGTTCCACTGCGGAAACAAACCTGTTCTGCTTTGTGGTGAATAGAAAAACAACATGAAGGTGAAAGGTGTGCACGTGGAGAACATTGTGTTCCTAAAGTCTGCATCCTGCTGAATAAAAACACGCGCTAGCTGCCGTTCGCGTGCCAGCAGCTCAGCCTGCGCGTGCGTGAAAACGTGACACTGTTTTGGTAGAACAAGCGCATCAGCGTGAGCGTGTGATCAATATCCTTTCACGCGCTCACATATGTTATGCAGAATAGTCAAATAACACGAATTGTTAAATAGCGGATGGTTGAAAGAAACACTCGAGGTTCCATGCGTAAATATATCGAATGAAACCGTAACGACACATTTAGTGAGCAGTGTGTCTCAGTAAACGAGGAGGCGCGCTATCTTCTCTGTTCAAGAACCTCGGCCACGCCCATCAAACAGCTTGTTCTCTCACGTGAGTGGGCGACGGCACGTGTTTGGCCACGAATAGTGTGTGTCTTTGCAGGACTGGTGCGCATGCTATATGCTTCAAAAGTGCATCACTTTATGAGATTTCGAGAAATAAACCATAGCTACTGTATCAGTTAATGACAAGCATGGAAACGGCGTTGTGCATTTGCAGTCGCCAACGCAGTAGTAGACTGCCGCTGCTCGCGTATTGATTATGGTAAACAAACGGATCTTGTGTTTCGATGCAACCGCTCATACTCTGTCAGTTTGCATGAGAAAAACACGCATTTATGTTTGCATTATTGCCGTAGGCCCCCCGCAGGGCCCGCGTGTCGTTTGTCCCGAGACTGAAACTCTGTTGTTCTGTCTGTAGTGCACGCTCCACCACCAGGCTGCTGTGGGGACAGCAGCGGCCAATAGGCATCCGCAGAGCCGTCACGAGCAGGAACACCCCCTGGGCTGTGGATTGATCGCACGATACATATTAATAGATGCTACACTTACAGCCAATCAGCGTCTACGATTTCCCCACGAGGCGTGGCTTACAGCTCATGAATATGGACCGTCCTCTCGGTGGGTGCTGAGGCTGGCGGGTCGGTGTAGTACTGTTGTTTTGACTCCCATGCATTGATGTTGACTGGAGACGCGAGCAACCCTGAGGAAAAACCCGATAGCGCGTATTTAACGTTTACGTTAGTTTAAACTTAGTCACGGTAACATCGTCTCACCAGAATCGGAATAATGTCTGGTAAAGCCACGCTCGCCTTGGCGATTCGACAGAATACAGCGGGTCCGCAGAAACCTGTCCCCTTTGTTTTAAAGAAGATAATGGACATTCCCCCACCAAACATCCTGGAAGAATGCGACGACGGTAAGATACAATACGATCATAAATACGATGAATACCGTTAAAACATATATATTGGCGCTCAAGCCCCTTGCTCTTACTGTTGACCAGTGACGCTCACAAACTCCAATTGTTTTCGGAATTTCGTGCAGGCCGACAGCATATACATATTTTCTTTGGATATACATCTAAAACGATCAATGTTGCCATTCAATCACTGTAAACAATAGTGCGTTAGCGCATATAGAAAGAGTAAGAAGGAATGAAATGGCATAGAGGCTATATGGACCTGATAGAAAGAGTGACGCTGCCTGCAACAAGAGGAAAAGAACAAAAAGTTCTAGTTCTTGCCCCTGCTGTCTAGATGAGTACAGCCAAGCGATAAAGACCATATACGTCAATCATTTCATTGCTTTTGCATCAAACGTTTTTTCGAAGTGATCCTTTCCCCCTGTTTAACATGCGCGTTGTGTTTCGAGCCGTGCTGTGGCATGCGGGTGCACGTCCAGACCCACTGTCTCGCCCTCCTCCTTTTGTTTACATAGCGGCTGCCACTCAGTGACACGGTCTCGTGTCTCACACCAACCGCCTATCTTACTCCATGTGATCCAATCACCGCAAAACACATTTGCACTTCATTTTTGATTCACCGACTCCACCTTGGACTTGTCTCAATCATTTGCTTAGTTTTTTTGTCGTCTTATGTTCCCCATGCACCCTACCTGAACACCAACGTTATCCTCCTCTGTCTGACTTCTTCCTTGTGGCCTGAGTGTATGTGTGTAGTCGACAAAATACACAATAATAAAATAACACATGGATCCGGATGGTTTGTGTGTGCGTCTGTTCAAGCTCCTGTCATCACGTCCTCATTTCTCTCCCATCAGACATCGGGAAGGAGAAGCTCTGCTCCTCCTCCTCCTCCGAGGCGGCGGTGGAGGGCGGTGTGGCCGTGCCGGACGGCGCGGGAGGAGTCCCGGCGGGGGGTGGAGGAGGAGGTGGAGGAGGAGGAGGTAACGTGTCGGCCTCCCTGACCCCCGCCATCTGGGAGAGGACCATCCCGTACGACGGGGAGACCTTCCACCTGGAGTACATGGACCTGGACGAGTTCCTCCTGGAGAACGGCATCCCGGTCACCGTGGACCACCAGGAGACCAAGACCCCGGAGGGCCCCCAGGAGACCAAGACCCCCGTGGACCAACGGGAGACCAAGACCCCCGTGGACCAACGGGAGACCAAGACCCCGGCAGGCCCCGACGACGACCACCACAAGAAGTGTGTCTCCAAGGCGGTTGCTACGACTACACATAGCGCTGAGGATGCTGAGGCTGTCGCGACCG
>OOFG01066368.1:4502-16009 GCA_900323295.1 Molva molva | reverse complement strand
CACTGTGTGTGTGTGTGAGTGTGTGTATGTGGCTGTGTGTTGGAGTGGGGGATGGCTCTGACGCTCTTTAGATGCCATTTTTCTTTCCTGACAAAGAAGTCCATCTGCCAGAGAGCTGCTGCTGCTCCCAGTCTCCCTGCACACTGTTCACCTTCATCTCACCTCTACACTCTCACTCACACACACACACACACAGTCACTCACACACACACACACACACACACACACACACACACACACACACACACACACACACACACACACACACACACACACACACACACACACACACACACACACACACACACAAACGTGTGTGTGTGTAACACTTTGTCTTACAGATTGGAGTTCTGAAAGTAGTTCTGAAATCTTGCTTCCTTTGCTTCATTAAACCTGCAATTAAATTGAAATAAATACATACAATAATAGTGATATAATGTAAATAAATGTTTAAACAAATTGCCACATAAGCTAAGATTAAAAGTCACAATTAAAAGTGAGGAGCAACACCTGACCTGAGGAGCAACACCTGACCTGAAGAGCAACACCTGACCTGAAGAGCAACACCTGACCTGAGGAGCAACACCTGACCTGAAGAGCAACACCTGACCTGAAGAGCAACACCTGACCTGAGGAGCAACACCTGACCTGAAGAGCAACGCCTGACCTGAAGAGAACACCGCTGTAGCCTCTGTACTGCCGGAGGCCTGGGGTACGGTTGGTTGAGCATCCAGCATTCTCTGCATAGCGATGTTCAGCTCACGGAGATTATTACTGATCTCCCCGAGGGTTTGCTCATGCTGGGACAGCGTCGCTCCCTGAGCGGCCAACGCGCTGCGGTATTGTGCGACTTCCGCTGGATCCATTTGTGGCTGAAGTTTCTGTTACGGTCTGGGAAAGGTGTGAATCCAAAAGCGGTGCACAAGAAGAGGCGGCAGGCAACGATGAGTTTGTTAAACAAAATAACTTCTTTACTGAAGTAAATAACAGACGCAGTACAAAAAAAACGGACTTTCCGCGATAAAGGAAAAGTGGAGAAACAAGTCTCAAAAAGAAAACACTATTCCTATAGTCACAACCAAGAACCATGTTCTGGCATAATATAACAGCAATAATTTGTGAAACTTCAGCAGGGAGTGAGGGGAGCAGAGGGAATAAATAGACGCATAAACACAGGTGTGAATGATCAGTGCATTATTGTACGGTGTCCGGTGAAGATGCTACCGTGCGTGGCCGAGGTAGAGCGCCTAGAGGTCGCTGCAGCCCTTTCTGCTTAACACCCACATACATTATCTACACCTGGTTGGGTATTCGACTCATCTAATTGTAAGTTAGCAAATTAACGTTATGTTACTTGCGGCTATTTCATTAAAATTAAATTACATAACGTGACTAAACGTAACGTGTTTAAAACTTGAATACATGAATTTGTCCGTGAACATAATTTCTGCCTGAGTCACGTCAGATTTATTTTCCCCAATAATGGCGGTGAGACAATCACTCCCATGATCCGACGGTACTCCACGACGCCATCAAACTACGTCTTGATATTGTTTTAATTGAGCGTCCCCTAGCGGCAGAAATTACATGTATACTTTTAAAGCTGCTGTAGGTAGATTTGAGAGTAGCAAAGAGATGTATGTTTGCTGTTACGTTCCTCTAAGGTCTAATGGGTAAAGGAACTAACACAACAACCAAAGGTGGAAAATTCACGGGTAGCATCCTGTCTCTAGACAAGGGTTATCTATGCGTGTGCTATGTACAGTTTACCCCAAGCTTACCTAGCCCCCTTCCCATGGAAGAAGGGAGGTACACACAAAAGGCAGGTAGCACACAGCACAAAAGAGTAACAAACAACCAAAATGCGGAACGTCCACTACAAGACACGCACAATAGTGCCACTGGCAAGGCACGCAACTCCCCCACCCATAAAGACTAAACATCCCATGTTTGAGACTCTAAAAACTACAAACATACTAACCCTGAAAACAATTACGAGAAAACGTGTCTGCCTTAATGTCCAAAAGACAAGGGGAACTCCAGGAGCTTGAACGGGGTCTTGCCAACCCATTCTGCAAGAGCTACCTCTTTCTCCATCACCTCTCGCTTGGCAGGATTTACTTTGTCTTTGCTTAAATGGTTTAGGATTAGTCAACACAATATCATGGGTGATACCTGAGGTCTGAGAAGGAACATTATTGAAAAAACAAGGGAAGTCACCAATAAGCTGTTCAACATCCCCCTTGCTGACTCTCAGACTGATGAGAAAGGTAACAAGGCAAGTGCTTTGCAACATAATCAGATGCACTTACGCTAGCCTGTTCTGTGGTCGCCAACTATTCTTTAAGGACTTAAAGGGCCTCCAACCCTATAGACTAATTCTGCAGGACTGAATCCTAGTGACTCCTGCACCACCTCAGGAGGTTCAAACAACAAATGGGACACCTTCATCCCAATCCCTCTGGGACTCCAAACAATATTTGCACAACATCGAATTCAGGGTCTGGTGAAACCTTTCTAAAGCACCCTGGCTCTCAGGGTGGTATGCACTAGATACCCTATGTTTTATTCCCTGGGCCTTGAGTACCCTGGCAAACACCTTGCACTTCAAATTAATACCTTGATATGTCCGCACTACCTTCGGCAGACCAAACGTGGTCTAATCCTGGTTCACTTCCTGCTGACCCATCCTCTGTGGCCCAGCATCAGACTAAAAATATGTCTCCCACACGCTACAAGGAACAGCGGGAGTGCTACTACTGCCATAAGGGAGGTCATGTGATGGCTGATTGCTATGCTCTGAAGAGAAAGCATTCAAGCCAGAACCCATCAAAGCCTACAGCTTTTGTCGGGTCAGTTCCTCAGAAATCCCAGTCTTTGGGACGTCCTGATCATTCAGTTGGTTATGAGCCATTTCTTTTTAATGGTTTGGTTTCACTCACTGGTCAGCCAAGTGACCAGAAATCAGTTTGGATGTTGAGAGATACTGGTGCGTCCCAATCGTTTCTGCTGACCGATGCGTTACCATGGTCTGAGGCTACTTCAAGTGGGTCTAATGTATTAGTGCAAGGTATTGAAATGGGGTTTGTCACTGTTCCATTGCACATGGTGCACTTCCAGACTGATTTAATTTCTGGTTGGTTTAAAGTGGCTGTTTGCCTTGCTATACCTGTGCCAGGTATAGTTTTTATCATGGGAAACAATGTAGCGGGTGGTAAGGTACGACAGGTATTTGAAGTGTTGAATCAGCCTGAGTTGTCTCCTACGCCTGAGGTGTCTCAATCACTTCCTGATGTGTTTCCTGCATGTGTGCTCGCTCGAGCCCAGACAAGAAAGTGGGGGGAGCAGTAGATCTTTCAGAGTCTGTTTTAGGTTCCTTGCTTTCCCCCCGATGAGGCTGAGGTCTCTAAATTCCCTCCAGGGCCGAAAGTGGAGGTAATAGAAACAAAATACTTGTTGATTCAAATACAAGCCCTCCCTGGTTCAGCTTGGTCGGCTCGCTTTGCTAGTCCTTATGTGGTAGAGGGAAAGCTCTCTGACAACAATTATGTTCTCTGCTGTGGGTTTGTTCTGTTGTTTCAAGTACTAGTGATGAAGATGGCCTAGAGCTTAGGAATGCCCCACAACAATGTGATCGGTTGTCTTATTCTGAAACCATATCTAACTTGCCTTCCCATCTTGTCCACTTGTCAGACGAACAGAGGTCTAATATTGTCCAGTTAATTTCAGATTTTCCAAATCTCTTCTGTGACACCCCCACTCAAACAACGGTCCTGACCCATGACAGAGATGTAGGTCAGTCGCCCCCCCGTTAGGCAACATCCCTACGGAGTCAATGCTACAAAACGGGGTGTGATGAAAAAGGAGGTAGAGTACCTTTTGTGTAATGGGTTAGCTAAGCCAAGCCGTAGTCCCTGGAGTTCTCCTTGTTTACTTGTGCCTAAGTCAGACGGAACACTTCGATTCTGTACAGACTTTAGAAAGGTTAATGCAGTCACTGATTCTGACTCCTACCCGCTGCCTAGGATGGAAGATTGTATTGACAAGCCACACATGTAAGTAAACTTGATTTGTTGAAAGGCTACTGGCAGGTTCCACGTGCATCAGAAATTTCGGCTTTTGTGACACCAGATGATTGTTTGCAATATAATGTCCTAGCTTTTGACTGCTAGCCCCTGCACCTTTTCAAAGGTTAGTTAATGTGGTGTTATTAATGTGGTGTAGTCTAGCACATGGTCACAGCATATGCAGATTACTATGGTGTTCGAGAGGTTAGCCGAAGGCCTCGTTAACTCTCAATCTGTGAAATGTGACTTTGGTAAAGCGACTGTCACCTACTTGGGTAAGCAGGTGGGTCATGGACAGGTTCGTCCAGTTGAAGCCAAAGTCATGGCCATCACAGGTTTCCCTGCACCCACTACCAAACGTGAGTTGCGCCGGTTTCTTGGCATGGCTGGCTACTACAGAAGCTTTTACCAGAACTTCTCTAGAGTGGTTGTCCCATTGACTAGTCTGCTCAGTGCAGACAGTTTGTTTGGTCAGCGGATTGCCAGCATGCCTTTGAATGAAGCTTTAATGTGCAGTGCCCCTGTGCTCGCCGCTCCAGACTTTGCACTACCGCTTAAGTAAGAGGTAGACGCAAGCGCCCTGGGAGCTGGTGCTGCTGCAGGAGAGTGCAGATGGAATTGATCACCCCATTTGTTTCTTTTCTCGTACATTTGATAAGCACCAACTAATATATTCCACCATTGAGAAGGAGGCATTGGCCTTTCTATTGGCTTTGCAATATTTTGAAGTTTATGTTGGATCTAGTTCTGTTCCTGTCACTATTTATACAGACCATAACCCACTATGGCGTCTGTCACGGATGTACAATCAGAACCAGCAGCTGATGCACTGGTGCTTTATTGTCCAAAACTACAACCTGCAAATCAAACACAAGAAAGGTACAGATGATGTATTGGCCGATGCTTTGCCTTGTGCTAATAACTGTGATGCTTAGTTCCAGGGGGTTTGCTAGGCTCTCTCTCTCTTTTTGGTCTGCCAACGGTAACGCTGCTTGTGTTCTGCATCTAGTCAGAGCTTTGATAGGATTGGTAGATTCTTTGTTATCATATATATATTATATTTTCCATTAGTGTACCCTGTCCCCCTACTTGTGTCTTTTGTTCACTGTGTGTAATGTGTTCCTGTTAGCCTGGTCCCTTTGTCATTTCTTTGTTGCCACCTCGCGGTCTTGGGATCTGGGCAGCTGAAACCCTACCCATCTTCCACTGCAGGCTGAAAACTAATCTGTTCAGACTGCATCTTGGATGCAGTCTGCATTAAATAAGTTTTTGGAAAAATATTGAATATTAAACAGATATTCACCTCTGAATTATAGCGTTTGGATGCGGGGAGCTAAATATGTGATCACATGTTTGAGTCCCTTGGGTCTAGCGGTGTGTTCCTGCCCAGGAGACGGGCAGCAGCACTCCTCTCTATAGAGCCATCCTTTTGTAAATATTTTCAACACAATAGGATAACTACAAAGTACCCTTCCCTAAACAATAGCCTAACTAAAATGCAATGAAACCGGGTCTCACGTTTCAAAATGTTCCTAATGGTACAAAATCACTGTTTATTAGTATCCCACAAGTATTACCACCGTAAAAAGCAGGTAAAGAGCTGTGTTGCCAATGGAGCTCTAGGGTGGGTGTACATACATATACAATAGGCCTGTAGGTTAAACTGATGGATCATAGACTAGCCTGTATATAATACAGATTAAACAGACTTTCCATATGTGTACATTGGAAACTATCGCTGACTTTTTTCACCCTACAAAACGAGTACACGGGTACTCGTTGAGATTTAGAATGTGTTCGATTAGAGTTTGAGGTATTTCTGGCATCCCTTATACTGAATCAAACTCCGGATTGACTCTGTTAATGATTTCGGCCGGTCGTCTCCTCTGCGGGGAAAAGCCAACAACCATCCTTCCTCCTGTGGCTGGCATTAGCCACTTGTCAAGGTGGAACATCATAGTAAGCTAGATCAATGTTGATATATCAAATAAATAAATCAGGTCCCTATTGGTTACTGTTTTGCGTGTTTGCCCTGAAGTTATGGAGTGAAGGGCATATGAAGCCATTGACATGCGACCAATGATAACGGACCCTAACACTGCGGACTTCTCTGGGTTTGAACATTGTTGCAAACAACTGGGATAATGGGAGTAAACAACTGGGATAATGGGAGTAAACAACCCTAACAAATATATAGAACAGGGGTCTAGACGTTTTTTGATATTTGAATGCAGAATGCAGAAATCTTTCAACACCTTTAATACACGATAACACACAAGAAAAACAAGAAAAACAACAGATTCTACTTATTAACTTGGGTGGAACTAATAAGACAACCAAGGTAAACAAGGGAGACATCTAGAGAACAAACATAACAACAGTAAAACGCTGACAGATAACAGCCAATTACATTATCAACTTTATGTTTCTGGCACTTTATGACAGTAAACCCATATTATATTCTACAACACGTTGTTTAAAGGTCTATTTTATCTTCAAATTGTAACAATTCCAACAAAAATGTACAGAATACCTTATGCATATTATTTGCTGGCAAAAGTGGGTGTGTTAATGGCATCACATATGGTATAATTCAAGAATTTGTACATTTCCATTTGTGACAAATGTATGTATGGGTGCAACCGGTAAAATATGTCTAATAGGCCTGTAATTTGATGTCATTGCTGAGTCATTGAGAATAATGTGACTGAATGTTTTCAGCTCCCCACCCACTGCCACCGGCTGCAGGGTATGCAGCTCTCTGATTCAAGCAGCCACACGGTCAACCTAAACAAGCACACCTATGAACATGAATGTGTTTTCACACATTGTTGGCCGTTTTTGTCTGTTTAGGGCTGAATGAAGTCACCAAGGTGATTCGCAACTTGCAACAAGCATTCAAATATGCAGTATTCCATCATAATTCAGTGATTAAGCATCTTTTTTTTTACATTCAAATAAATTCTCACCGTTTTATTATGGATTTGATGCTCCAATTGTGCTACACATGCCTTCACAACTTTGATGTCTATTATCTGAATTATAACATGATTCGTTTTGTAGACGCTCTCCATGTAAGGGGCTGTTTGTTAAAAACATACAGAAAATATACGTGTGTGCTCTTACTTTGGCAAAATGTAAAGCTAAATAATAACTAAAAGAACATCATACAACAATTTCTGTCAGGAATCACTCATGTCATAGATTTAACCATTTATTTCATAAAATGGTAATACAATTTAATTTGGCGGCATGGTTCCACTCTTTCCTGGTGCTCCCTGCTGTAGGATGTAAAGCATGACATCCAGATGTCAGATACAGAATACCAACAGCATACCAACATGACAACAGGGGGCACTATACAATCCCCCATGGGGTACATCAGATATCTCAACCCATCGTAAAGGTTACATACGATACAGAGCAGGACCAGCAGGTGGAGGCTGGGTGGTGGGGGGCGAAATTCTGCTCAGCACACTTAACCTCGCAGAGTGTGTGTTTGAGATGGAAGGTCTTAAATTGACCGCCTATCAGTGTACGTGCGTTTGATTGGACAACGTTAGCTTTTAGCTGATAGGGGCACATGACTAGTGTCCTGCCAGAACTAGCTACGCCCATAAGATACAGATTGTATACGGGTGTCAGCACCAAAAGGCATCAGCACCGAGACACACCAAATCGACATAAAATAGTCTTGAGAAGTTGTAGTGAAATCAAGATTGTGCCCTCAAACTTCACAAGAAGTTGCTTGAAAAATAATCACATTCAGCCCTCAAATTAAATCATACAAAACAATCACAAAAAAAACATTTATCATTTGAATAACAACACAATTTGTCCAATTGTCGAAAATGATAAGCAATAGCATATGTTAATTGTTAAAGCAAGCAGGATCAGGATCACACGAAGCAACATTCTGAGGAATTCACAAATTCCTTGTTTCTAAAAATAAAAGAAGCCTGTACATTTCAAAACATGGCTAGAGGGGAAAGAAATGGCTCATATTACAAAGTTAATATTTCATGATGGCACAGGAAGCTCACTTTGATTGCATTATAAGTGTACAGAGGAGACGACAAAGACAGCTTCACATTCTCCAGAAAAGAAGTTAAAGTGACATTCTCGAAGATTGCCATGTAAATAAATGTTTGTTAAGTCACTATCTATCGCCAAATGAGGTAACACAATAGTGATTGAGCACATTTTACCTATTGTGTTATTTATCGATCTATTATCTACTATTTTGAATAGTTTGTATTGTATTGTTTTTTATTGTTCTGCATTGTTTTAATATCTTCCTGCACCGGGACTGCAGATGTAAATAAGCTACACGGTCGTGTTGTGCATGGCCCCTGTTAACTCATCTAATTTAAACTTTGTCCTACTGATGTAAGCCCTTGCATTTGCAGTATTATGAATGTTACTGGGTGTTGGTGGCGACTCTGTTTGTATCTCTGGGAAAAATGACCGCTTATCAGCAAATGTGTCGCTTAAGAGAACAAAATGGAAATCTTTGAGGTTGCCACTTTAAAATCATCTATTTTATGTGTTAAAATAAAAATGTTCTAACCTATGGGAGTTTGAATATTCTGTATTTTTTATTCATTTTAACCATGGTGACGCAATCCATTTGATTTGTTGCCACAATGTGGCACCAAACAAATCACAAGGGAAGTATTTAGGATGTTGATGTTTCAGGCATTAAAATACAATACAACACAACTTGTGTTGTACTTTGATACCTGCAACCTCTTGAATCATTAATCAAGATTCAGGTACAAAGAATGAACAGAGCTGTATCTTGTCTTTGACGAGATGCAGCCACCATAGAGAAGGTCGGAACACACAACAAACAGGTGGCTAGAGAGACATTTGCATCTATTTGGGAGGATAAGGTGGAATATACACCTTGTTGGTCATTTGATTTTCTTCTTTTGACTCAAGTTTACAATTACAAATAAACCCACAACTGTTTTGCTGTAACCATGTTGCAAAACCTGATAACCATGTCTTACAATATATAAAAATCTGATATCACACCACTGATACATCCATATAAATTGTTCCTTTCTGTGTAAGACTACAGGTACACTTGTTTTTATTACTCTGAGCCTATCAGAATAAGGTTAGATAATATCTGCACTGGAGAAAACAGTACTTTAGAGTACCTTGCCCTGAGTTTAGGCGCGGGGCAGTGCAGTCTGGGAGTCCAAGATTTAAACACTACCAAACACACAAGTGACATTCTGTCCGATCGGAGACCATTCCCATGTCAATTGTTCAATTCATATTCTGTGAAGTATGCAATGTAACTTCTCAACCATATGACAATGAAATTGTGAATTTACTCATATGAAACAATATGGATGTTGGAATAAAAAGAGGAAATATACGTGCATGCTTGTGCAATTGTGTGTGTGTGCAAGCTCGTATCGGAAAATAGTGGTCATGGGCACCTCGATAACCCCACACTCCCTGCCCCACCATTCTTCCTCCCTGCCCTGAACAGACCAACACAGCCTGCCCTCCGTCCAGGCAGCAGCGTCACGTCCTGAGCTTGAGGATGATGGTTGCCAGGAGGAGGAAAAAGGTGTTCCATCCCAACGTGACCACAAACCCGCGCCACACCATCATGTGACTCAGGCCCCAACCTAGTGCAGGAATGGAGATGAATAACAATGGGTGTTATAGGTGTCCCAAGTATGTGTCATTGTTCTTTTTTTTAAAGCATGATTGATACAAAACAATTAATATACATTAGGGGTGTCCTTGATTACGATTTAGCATATTGGAATTAGTCAGGCCACAACCATCATTGACTGATCGTCTAATCATTTACAACATATTTTATAATATATATGACACAATGATGCCTAATCTTTTGTGTCTTTTGCGTAGTTTAAATGCTAGAAAAGATTAAATTGGCTTATCAGGTTTCCTACAGCTGTCTACAGGCGAGGCACAACACCTCCGCTAAATGACCACTTCTACAAACAAATTACCTTTTCACCATATAAAGACAATGTGCGCATGAGTTCATGTCAACTGCATTCAATATGATAGAAAATATAGGCCACTTTTGACCTTATATACTATAATATAGACTAATATAATATACCGTAATTAATATAATGCATCTATGAAATCAAACAGTGATCTGATTACGCACAGTATTCACATCCCATCATGACAAAAATAAAATCAAATCCATGTGAATGATGCGTTTCAGCATATAGAACAAATGCAGCACCACTCAATTTAGCAGAACAGC
This sequence comes from Molva molva, assembly GCA_900323295.1. Classification (NCBI taxonomy): domain Eukaryota; kingdom Metazoa; phylum Chordata; class Actinopteri; order Gadiformes; family Lotidae; genus Molva; species Molva molva. The sequence continues at coordinate 5,671 of OOFG01066368.1, read as the reverse complement.
AAGTACCGACCGAGAGAATCCTGTTCACCAGGGCGAGCGGTACGTCCTTCTAGACTAACGATAAGGGATCTTCGAAAGAAAGTTATTGAATAGTGCCACACCCACACCCACAAAAACGTGTATAACTTATAGGCTTTTCTTCCTAGAAGCCAAGCAATGCTGTGGTGTCACTCATTAAGCACCCCAATCCTCCCAATGGAATGTCCCGCTGTTACAAACGCACAATCTTCCCGACACAACGATTAGACTAAACCCAACACCCACAAGCCGGCTACATATGGGGGAGAATGCAGGCAACTGGTTACAACAGGAGAACACAGCGCAGCAGGCTGTGCATCAGAATGTTTTTACTGAAGCAGACAGAGACTGACGATATCGAGGAGTACCTCCAAACCTTCGAGAGGACGGCGGGAGAAATGGCCCCCGGAGCAACGGGCCAGCCTACTAGCACCCTTCCTGCCAGGCGCAGCACAGAAGGCATATCAGGATCAGACTGACGACCAGGCGACGCATTACGAGGGGCTGAAAAGGAGATCCTGCGCCGGTATGGTTACACCCTGATAAGTAGGTCGCAAAGATTTCACGATTGGACGTAAAATGCATGACCTAATTAGGCTGGCCAAGAGCTGGCTAACGGCTATGGAGAAAGTGGTCATGGATAAAGTTCTACGCTCTCCCGTTCAAAGCTAAAAAGTTAGCCAGCCAAGCCAACCTACAGAGTGCGGATCAGCTGGTGGACCTGATGGAAGGTCACCAGGTGGCTTTGGAGGTCCTGCCGGTGGACGTCCACTGAAGGAGGACCACGGCGGGATCCCGGTCGAGGATGGAGGTACACCAAAAGCCAGCCCCCCGAGACGACGCCCCTTTCTGAACCCAGACAGCAGGAAGTGCTACGAGTGTGGCGAGTGGGACACACCACCTGGACCTGAACCGGGACAGGGAACAACCGGGACAGGGAACAACCGGGACAGGGAACAACCGGGACAGGGAACAACCGGGCGTCCCTGCAGGTTGTTCCCTGTCCGAACCGGGACAGGGAACAACCGGGCGTCCCTGCAGGCTGCTGATGGCTTGCTGGGCCGAGGAGCTCCTTCCCCGGTGACCCCGGTATAGGCCAACGGAAGAGACTCCACGGCCCTTTTGACTCCGGGCGTATGGTGACCCTGATC
>OOFG01066353.1:0-12413 GCA_900323295.1 Molva molva | reverse complement strand
GTTTTGAGTGTGCGTCCCTGTGATCGATGGATGAGTGGGCGCGGGGGACTGAAGTGCTCTTAACTGGGATCACAGGTGGTGGTGGTGGTGGTGGTGGTGTTGGTGGAGGAGAAAACCCAGAAGAACTCCCAAAGCTACAATGATTAGGTTTAGGTGGTGTCAACTAGAAAACCCCTTTGCGGTTTCACCTGCAATGCGGTCATTAGTGTGGATGTGTATATACACAAGTTGTTGAGCATGTATTTGTCCACGTCTGTTTTATGTGCTTGGATCAGATCATCTTCAAGACTAGTGGCCAGGCAGGTTAGGCTGGTCCCTGCAACACATGTACTTATACAGGCGTACAGAAAATGAAATATTGTCCACTTACTGCAGCCAATGCATTTCCTCACCACATTATGTGTGGTATAATATATCCTGAGCCTGTAGTCAAATCGAGTTTCTTATTGAGAGGGCCCACATATCCTCACATGCATTATTCATAAAGATAATACAACGGCACAGTGTGTGTGTGTGTTTGTGTGCGTGCGTGCGTGCGTGCGTGTGTGTGTCGTTGATATGACATGTGGAGATCACGTCAAGGACAAGGCAGAAGGCGATTATAAAACAAACACCGTCATTCGGTATGTTAACGCCAAGGCTATACTCTAATCCCGTACGAGACCATCCCCGAGTATCGCCCCTAACAGATATTCCGGCGCTGAATCGACCTTGTCACTAGGCTGCCCGTGATTGCTGCGCCCTACCTGCAGGAGAGCGATGAAGAGGAAGAAGGAGTTGGCCGCCCTCCTGAACTGGGAGTAGAGGAAGCGGGGGAGGAAGGTGAGGAAGTTGTATTTGGCTGTGCTGGAGGCCCGCATCAGGTGGTGAACGCCAGCATTGGAAGGAGAGAAAGAAGACAAAAAGAGAAAAAGAAAAAATGTTAACTGAAGGAACACTTCCTGAGGTTTACCCAAAGTCACACCCAGTTACAACTAGATATGAGGAAATGTTAAAACACACATTGGTTCCCATTTCATAGAATAGATGGTAAAAAGCAAATGTTTATCAATATACACACATTAAATAAATGTATAAAACATACCATTTAAAACATATGAACCAGGCTGAAGGCTGTGTATCTTTGTGTGTATGTGTGTCTGTCACTCGTGTGTTGTTCTGGCATCAGCCATGCGTGGGTGTTGGGGATTGATGTGTGCTGGCAGGGGCCATTAGACTGAATGACCATAAAGAATAATCAGAGGAAACCTGGGAGCTAGCGGATAGCCAGGCAGCGGCAGAGGGGCCCTGGCAGACGTGAGGCCCAGCCTGAGTGCCAGTGACAGGAATGGAGGGTAGGGGTGAGGGCTGATGCTGGAGCCCTGATTGGAGCTTGGATCAGACTTACAGCAGCCTGATTTACAGCTGTGTTAAAGGGCTGGTCAGAACAGGCACTTTAGGGGGAGATATATATACACCTTGATTTAAGCCAAGCCACAGGCAGCGCTTTGCTTACCCATAAGTGTGTATGAACACGCAGTCAAGCACACACGCGTGGACTCAAACACACACACACACACACGTGAAGCACGAAAGCCGTTTTATCTCTTTCAGATTATCCTTCTTGACTGATGCGGTAGCCTAACATGATTATTCCTGATAGGCACGACCACATGGACAGCATGCTTGGATATGGTGGTTCAGGCCCACATGAAAACAAAAATGGATGTGTCTGTGTTGGGATTGTGGCCACCTGTGGAGAGATCGCTATAGCTATAGGTTCAGGTCAGATCGTCTTTCTAATCTCATCTCAGTGTCTGCACAAATGAACATTGACCTTTGAGATGAATGCATCTGTCCGTCCGGCGTCATTTGTGGGCTGTTTTGTACCGCGGTCTAAAGGGGGAATCATTCGTCGTTGGCCTAATCCTTAACTACTCCTTCAGGGTAGGAATTTCCTTAATGCAAGGCCAGAAGAGCTGCTTGTGCCTAATGGTTGATGATGAATCGGCCTTGCTGCCTGTTGCCTGCCTGCAGGGTTAGGATGAGACGAGTGCTGCCACCTCCTGCGCCGGTGCTATCTCAGGGCCAACCACAAATTAAAGAGTTACCTTAATCAGATAAACTGCTATTTGAGTGCAGCTGTGTTACATAATGCCATCAGGTACATTCCATTAGATTTGTGGGTGTGTCCACGTCAAACATTGTCAAAGGAAAAGAGAAGCGGTAAAATAAAAATAAAAACGCTCACAGTGCAGTTTTTTATTATGAAATGACATGGACAGGTTTGGATATTGATTTTTATATAAAATATATTTTCCCATCTAAATGCAAGCCCCTTGTCATCATTATAGTTATAGACAACTCAACAGAGACCCAAGTCAAGCTGAGGGACTGGTTGGACAGATCTATATTCATTTACACGTTGATAAACTACCCACGCATCTGTCAATGGTTCCATTACTTTCTGCTATAACTTGGACCTCTGTTTGTGGGCACATTGTGTTGTGTTTATGGGTGTGTGTGTCAGCATAAAACAGGCCTTCTAAAGATCTTGTCTCGCGCTACAATTTGTATTTGTCACAGGAAAGCTTTACATCCAAAATATGTATGGCTAAAATGATTGATTTGACAAACAGTACAACTGAATACACACCCTAGCTTTGTCACACTATATTGATTTATCACTAGTAATTGGCTGGACGAATCTGAAAGCATCATAAAGATATGCTTGACAAACTACGAGTGAAATTAAGATCATACCAAATTATAAACAAAATACAGCCCATTGGAAAGATTTGAGGACAACAACCAACCACTTACATCCCAGCCAACTCAACGATTAAATGAATTTGGTATAAAGAACTCATTCCGGAGTCTTAACATCTCTACTTCTCGATCTAGCCTTGCAGCTCACATATAAACCACGTGAATATTTCTTTAACAAAAAGCGTCTACATGGGGCAACCAGCCCCATGTTCTTTTTCTCTCCCAAAGCTATTCTTCCGTTGTACATTTTTCCATTGGCATCTGTGTGAGTGTTTGTGTTCATACATTTTCAAAGCGGCTCATGCATCAGGAATGCACACTATCGCATCCCTTGACAGAGGAAGGGCCGTCGGGACCTGACCTTCCAGTGCCAAAACAGCTGCAAGCTCTCCTCACGCACAACTGCCAGATACACAAGGCTTCGTCGGAAAGAAGATGCAGACAATTCCAATCCACTGCTGTCCAATCCACTGCTGTCGTTGTTCCGTGCAGACCTGACCCGTATGTGACAGCAGGGTCTCGGCGAAGGGACGCCATTGGAGGACACAAAGGAACAGGTGTGTGTGTGGGAGGGCAATTGAGTGGCAGCCTCACTACTGATAACTACATTTGGGCAGGTTTTATTAGTCTCTGAGGACTCGTGGGGAGACAGCGAGAGGGCGGGCTGGGGTTAAAAGTGAAGGGTCGCGCAGTGGGTCAACACTGACACCAGTGACAGAATGCGTCTTGGTTACCAAGTCCAGGTTTCAAAATAGCAGCACCCACCAACCACCAGATAGACATGAGAAGTTAAAACCACAGAAAAAAGATATAGTATGTTGATATATTATTATATATATATATATATATGGTGTATATAATTAAACAATAATCCTAAAAGGTGAAGCAGCCATTGTGCGTTATGGCCAGAGGCTGTTGCTGGATGATTTATGACAAGCTTTGTCCTTGGGGCATCGCTATGCACTCTATTTCTGTCACCTTCCAGGATGGAAACCCCTACTCACTAGCTTCATGTGACAATTCTATCAGGCTGTAAAAGACAATGTGTGAATATTTCTTCAAACCTGACACCTGCTCTGTCTCAACATCCCGGTATCAATCACACGTAGACCAGAGAAATTGGTTCAGTGATCAGAAATTGGTATGAGGCTAATAAAAGCGAAGTGAAAAATAGAAAAGCTAGCCATGATGAAATATAAAGTGCTGCCTTTCCAACTGCTGGGCAAACATGCTGGCAACTAGCTTATTGTGTGGCACTTGATATGGGACAACATGTATAACAGTTTGTCCTGTGCACCTCTTCTGATGACACAGGGATAAGTCTTGGAAGTGCCACTGTGCCTTTAACTGGAGTGGCCACACGAGGACCAAAGGTAGACAGTCTAAACAGATAAGTCCGTGGCTTGCATAGAAATGAACGTGGCACAGGAATTATGTGATATCACCATCCAAAGAAAGCTTTAGCAAATATGATTGACGGTGCGTAACTTGTAGACTATGGTGTATTTGACCCAAATCGAACTATGAGAGTATAGATGTTGCATAGCCATGTGTATCCCTGAATATTATTGAATTTGTCACACTGGTTTCTTGATCAATACAGTACAACTGCATTGGCATCATATTTCAAACTGCTGCTCACCTGACTCGGTTGCTGCAGAACTTGGTATACTGTTGCTGGTTGAGGAATATCAGCCGGCTGTCTCCATGGTCAGCCAGCGACGTCTTTTCTGTGGTGTCCTCCGTGTTTTTGTAACCTGCATTAGAAACGAGAAGCCAAAGCGTCTTATTGTCAAATGTGGACCCATGGTCGTTATGAAAAATGGGATTTTCATGACAAGGCAAGGGTCAGGTGAGTAGCAAGAATAAAGGCTTGTGGCAAACTGTGGTAAACTGGCCATCTTGAGGTAGATTAGAGGACATGCAGTACCCTATGAATACATCATGGACACATCAGAGCTCTATGACAGTCATCATCGCATTTCATTTGACCTCTGCCGGCCATGTGATAAACAGATGTCCTGCCCAAGCTTTAGACACAGCGAAAGGTTACAGGTGAGGCATGATTCATGGAACTAATACGTATCACTGGAAATCGGCATGCAAGAACAACAAATCATGTTGCAATATTTCAGGACTCTAAGATGTGTCCTGCAAACTTGACCTTTTTTTTTTTGCCTGAATACATTTTATTTCAATAAACTTCTCCAATCTGCTTTTGAGCAAAGGTCTCCAAGCACAAATGGGCTGTCTTTTCGCAAGAAGCTTCCTTGCATTGTCTTTTCAGCTTCGTGACAACAACTGCTAGAGGTCATGAGAAAAACTATTTATTTCTACTTCCTGTTGGCTGGAGAGGATAGCTCATCTGTTTAGGTTCGGGCAAGTGGTGATGTCAGATGGAGTATTGGAAGGTAAACAGTAAATCTGGATCCAACAGGGCTTCTGAATATAGATTTGATATATTTGTTTCATCCTCTGCAGATGGCTGGACTTCCCTAGCCACATTTCTTGGATCAGTAACCATAATTGGCGTCTAGACAGACCCTTATTCTTAGTATTGGAGCACAGGGAAGTCAAATTAACGAAAGCGATGGAGTGATGGATGTTGCAACTGGTACTCCAATAATATTAAAAGCTAACGTCAATGGCCAAAACTTTATGAACATTAACTTGATACAAATTATAAAGCTTTAGGCTAATACTGGCATGTTAACATCAAACACAAAATACGCTGTAGTAACAGTAACTTACTGTATACAACAAACCAAAGGCTAAACATACCTAAAACTAAATAAAACCAAAAAGTATGTTGATCTGCTCACAGCAGGTCTATGTACACTCTGTGCATGCCTGTGCAACTCTCATCGGCAATTAACACTAGCATTCACAAAATACATGTGAACCAAATGAAAGAGACATAAGCTTTGGTAAGACTTGTCATGTTAGTGCATTAACAGGTGTGGACCATTCGGGCCCAGCCCTTCCTCACATTGGGATCCAATAAGCCAGATCACAACCAAGGGGGTCTGGCTCATGTTGCGATCCGAGCCTCATAGTAGTATGGATACATCACCAAGCTTTAGAAAAGCTTTTGCTCGACAAAATCCCAGTGTCAGATTAAAACTGTTCTATAGGTCATTTTTATATGGTAATAGATATGAATGAACATGAGTAGAGAGAAGCCCACTCGCGTCAGATGCTCAGACAACACTCTCGAGTATCTGCACAGGCTACGGTTGCACCATGCATAGTTCCCTTTGGGATTGCCTTCCAGAGTAGGCTATGCACTGGTGCCGATTGAGGGGGGTGAGGGGTGAGGGCGGGGAGGGGTGAGGGATAGGGGGTGACTGTTTTAACTGTGTTTAAATTTTGAGTGGAAGGAAGTTCCATTTAAAAGGGCGGGGGGGTAGAGGCAGTGCCTCTTTGAAAAGTCAACAACAACAACAAACTACTGTATGAGGCCAACGTAACCGGAGGCCTTGACGGATATGCACCAGTTGCAATCCGCACCCCACTCCCTTTCCTCAAGTCACTCTGCCACCCCTCCACTCTAATCCCTTTATTTCCGTCCACTCTCTGGTCCGACACAATCTGACTCACGTTCAGTCAACTCCATATCTTTAATTACATATCTGGTCATTTAAGTGATAACTTGGCCTCTCACAAAGGATTAGTAGGAAATGACTGCCAACATCCCTCTTTACCTCTTTCCCTCTCTCTCTCTCGCTCTCTCTCTTTCTAGCTCTCCACCTAGCCCGCTCTGCCGCACATGTGTTCTCGGGGGCTAAAAATACACAGTCCCCCCCCAACCCCATCCCATCACGTCACCAGGGGCATCTGGGGTTGGCCATTCTCCTACTATTATGCAACAGCCCACCCAGACGACAGAGCAGCGTAGGTGGGTTATTGGATTAGTGTCGAGAGGGTTTGATGGTTCCAGAGGCTGGTCCCTGCTGTTGAGAGGGAAAACGCCACTACAAAGAAACACGAAACCCATTCATCGGATTGAGGCAGAACTGATGTTGTGTCTCCCTTTGGGGCTGGCCGATGTCAGCTTGCTGTGTTCTGTCAAGAGCTGGTGTAATCAGCAGTAGAGCAATAGAAAAGCATACATTATGACAATATACTGTATGATGCTTATGTCATTTTGATAACTACTGTCTTGCACCCAAATGTCCTTGCATTAGAAAACACACGGCTTCCATAGTAGGAGAGTACTTAAAATTTTCACAAAGCAAAAAGGGGGTTTGAACATTGTGCAGAGTTTTTATGGAATTGCACAGCAGAACTACCGCTGTTCACCCAAAGAGAACATGAAAAAGCCTGAGGAAATTGGCTAAACGAATGGCCTGTGGCATTAGCGCAAAAGAAACGCTGGGTAAATGAAAATGAAACAATGTGCTCCCTTGGTGATGGTGAGGAGGTGGCTAGAATGCAATTAAATGTTGATTTCAAATTGTACATTTTTTAATTGAAAAAAAAATCCAGCTTTGAATCCAGCTGGAGATAATACATAGAGAATGTCATTTTTTCTTTCTCTCGTTGTTTCCCAATTCCCTCTCGTTGTTTCCCGGAAGACAAGTCACGTTGCATGTCTTGGTTATTTCTAAACAGACCCCTCATCGCCACTGGAATTAGTTATCATTTCAAAAGCTTTGGTGATCCAAGATGTCCCTGAAGAGCCTAGTCGGTGCTGACAGTTGTGATTGATTAAGAACAGGTCCCAGACTCCACCGGACCCGGTCACATGGAATCCTATTCCAGGCAACAAGTCTTCGCATGTGACGGTGTGCGTGGGTGCAGTGATTTGTGTTTTTAACATTCTTCACAGTCTGGAGATCCAATCTACAGTAGATGCAGATGCATTTAAGAGTACTACATAGAAAACATTAAAGCAGAAGCAGCATTTTAAGTATGTGTAAATTCACATTAGATCTAGTTATCAAGATAGATAAAAAATGTTGCCATTGCCAGTTGCCAATTCAGATCGCACCATCATAGCTTCCACCGTATCCATGACAATCTTAATTTGATCTTTGCATCCAATATAACATTACAGGTACCTTCCTCTAGATTCAGTCAAGGCTCAGCTGGGATTTCTAATGGTACAGCTGAATGCAAGAACAGGTGTTAAGGACAAAGAGACAGCCGTGGCTAGAGGTGAAAGAAAAAGGATCCAAGTATGTAAAAGCCAAGTTGGATACCACTTTCTAATTGACTTTGGGCTGGCAGCATGCAGGGCTGCATGCTAATTAACAAAATCATCCTGCTTCATTTTATGACCGCCACCAACTCAAAGTGTTGGTCTTGATGATTTGAATTGTAAAATGGTCTAAAGTTTGCCCGTCGATATATGAACAATTTAACATAATGACTACTTGGGTGGCCAGAATTCAAGACTTCTATATTCCTTATTTTTATAAACCACACATCTAGCTGCCTGCAAGTACGCCAAAAAATATGAAATTATTAACAAGTATCAGTTGTATATGCCTAAACAGGTCAAAACCACGCAACGCAACAGACCATTCTCTGTCATGTCAACAATGGGGGAACCAGACACAGTGATAAAAGATCAAATTGAATCACATCTCCAATGAGTAATATTGATGAATCCTCTTCGAAAAGAACATGTCCATTACCAGATAAGAGAGAGTCCAGATTGTGCTAAAAAAGGAGCAAGTCCTCACCAACCTATTCAGGGGTGTTGGGGGCTGACATTTGCATGAGTCCCATTGATAAATCACAGCATAAATAATAAAATATAATCAAAGAACAACCGTGTACCATGGTAGATACCAGAAACCAGAGTTCAGGTGCTTGCATGTGGAAACTGGAGCATAGCGTGTGTGTAAAGTAACCGACAGGTTTAGTAGTGACTGATGGGACCCCTCTGCATTCAGAATGGGTTCCTCCCAGCAGGGGCTTGCATACTGGAGATGGCCAGGTGGTGCATTGCGCCAATGATGCCTGGCACTGGTACAATTCAATTTACCCCCTTTGAATACCTACTCTGGGGCAGGTTTTCTCATGTGGTAACAAGAAGTTTATCCAAAGTCAATATATAGTAAAATGTGTTTTTTAAGGACTACAAGAGGACTAGAATAGCCTTACTACTTGAATATATCACCATAGGCCATAGGTTTCTCATCAAAGGGAATTGTTTTTAAGATTTTTAATAACAAATGTAATAAAAGTTTAACACATGTTTAACATTGGTTTATATTGAACAGTTTAAAATCTCTCGCTTTTAATTATTGGCAAAATTGACCACAGAAATAGTGGTTTTAATTTATTAAAAAACGGATTGTTTAATTATTGTTGATACTAACAGGCTTAAATGAAATGTGAATTAGATATAAAAAGTAACATCATCATCATTAAAGAAATAGGCTAACTTTAGCTACAAGAGACATTAAAAGCTGGGACCACACTGACATCTAACAGCCAAGCTTCCAGGAGGAGGTAGTATAATTTAGCAGAAGGCTACAAGGGAGGGGGTTCAAAATAGCCTGTCCCAAACTCCCCCTGCAGAGGCATTTGTCTCTTCCATCGTGTCAGTTTAATTTCCTCAGTTGCTGCCACCCATGAACGCAGCGTGGACAGCAGACTCAGCCAATGGCACAGATTCCTGCGCGCTAACTGCTCTTAGTATTCCCTGGTGGACTTCCCTGGCTCCGTCCGCGTTTGTTTCAATTACTGCAGGCAAGTCAGAGCGTGGGGGAGCGTGAGAACAGCAGTGATGAACATTAACTCGTCTCTGACCACGGTGCGTTACTTACCACTAACGCATTCTACCAACCTCATCCGCTGAATTAAGTTAGCCCATACCGGCACATCAGAGCTTAGCAGAGAAAGACATATACAAAGGTAAAGCTTTAAGGAAATTAACAGAGGGAGGCTGAAAGAGCTGGGGTTCTTTTAAATCAGTGGCCGGAGAAGCGGGAGCAGAAGGACAGCATGGCACCGGAGGGGAAGCCCCAAGAGGAAGGATCAATGCCACCAAGTGTCGTAATGAGTTTGGACACGGGCCAGATGTCAGGATTATCCCATGTGTCAGCCAGCAGACAGACGAGCGGAACAATGGTCACAAGGGTCACACATATCGGATGGGGTGCCCACTAGGGAAAAACTGGACTCAGCATGCCTTGGCATTGACAAGGCCCTCTCTCTCGCTCTATCTTTCTCCTAGTACATCTTTTCGGCTCTCCTTCTCGATTTTAAGGCACATAATGTCTGTCTAAACAAACAAAGTGCCGGGAAAATCCTTTTCATGGCGCATGAGTTGGAACGGTATTATAAAGCTATATATAAAGCTTAAAAATAACATCATGTGTAAATCCAACCAGGAGACCTTTTTATAGAACTAGTCAGATGCCAGAGAAGATTCCCCTCAGCCTGATATAGCATCAGCTTATCTGGTATGTGTTTTGGCCATTGCTTTTCAAAAGTTTGCAAAAGTTCACAAAAAAAGATGTTAATGGTTGATTAAAGTTAACCAAGCTTCCACTAAGGTTAACCTCCCAAGTGAACCATTTTCACTAGATCTCAATTTTCGTCTGGAAATGTTGCTACAGCTAGACAGTATGTTGGAATGTATGATTATAATAAGGATAAGAAGCATTAGCTTTTTTATTTTGAAATGGAAAATAATCTATAGGTAAATTCATGGGCTCCCAATGTTATATGTATTTCCGACTTGTTATTATGTTGTTTTGCACTTGAACATTTAACACAAATCACAATGACTTTTCTAGTTTGTAATGAAACATTATACAGAAACTGTCCATCTCATCGATAATATCCTTAAGAAGATTACCTAAATGCATCGAAATTCAATTCACACCGGATATGCACATTGTGATAAACACTGTAGAGTGCTTTTAAATACCACACTCTCTCTCTTTGGGTATACTATATTACTGGGTGGTGATGGGCCAGCTCAAGCACTACCACATCAATGCAAGATAATGCCTGGAAGACTGTCAACACAAGCAATATTAAATGCAACCGATGGCAGAGTGACAGGAGCAATAAAATCTGAGTCATGTAGAATCACTGCAGCTCGCCTTTTGTCTATTTGCTCAGCTTGCCCTGCACATCTCACACCTCACGAACTCACAACCTAAACACCTAGTCGCAATAAAAAGGGGATTGAGGTATAATGGCCAACAATAACTAGGGTAATGGCCCTAATGATGGTCTACTAAACCCCCTGAGGTTCCGTACCATAGTCCGGCTATTTCTAATACCACTCTGCAATCATGGCCCATCCACAGTTGTGTTAAAATGAGGCCATCAATAATGATGTGTGGTATATTGGATTTCACTTTTTTTTTCTTTCAACATCGGCTGTGCGTCGTAGTGATTTACACCAGATGGCTTCATTGTTAAAAGCACAGCCCTACAAGAGGTCTTTTCAGAAAAAGACCCATCGCTCTGAATATATATATATATAGATGTAGCAGCTTCAAGATTATCAAAAATAATTGGGGAGATTTCACATCCGCCCGAATTAGATCCCTGGGCGATGTGTAAGGGAACAGCGGCCAGTACTGAGCAAGCTCTAATGAAGGCGAAAGATTCATTGGGTGGTCAATAAGGCCGTGAAAAACGGGGCTACGAGATTGGATCGTGCCAGACTCCCACACTCATTCATTCAGTTGTGCCATGGTGGATGAGCCTCGCCATCGATCCATCCAAACCAAACCCCCGAGAGGAGCCCCCGGATCGCACGCGGTGGAGAGACGGCGCCGCTTAGTAATTTACTGAGGAGACCAACACAGCAGGAGATGCAGTGACATGATTTGTTGGCGGGGATCGGTTAGGTACCATTGCAAGGGTTTTTAGTTTGTTTCTCATTAGTTTTTTGTGTTTGTAATGTATAGATTGTAATACCTCTAAACCTTCTACCGACGCTGCACCATGGCATTACTTTTCCATTGTTGAAGACGCAATGAAAATCGTTTTGACATTTTCAACTGTAAGTTCATTTTCAAAGTCATAAATGATTTAGTCAACAGCTAAATATTCAAAAAACAATTAACAAACTGTTCATTAGTTGCAATTAACAAACTGTCCACACTGGAAGGGGCTCAACATCATGTTTCAATATCATAATTTCAATACAACTGCTTTCCTATCCTCCTCAAATAAAGCCTGAAACAGCTGGCTAACGTCCCTTTAGCACAACGCAATTGAATCAAAGGATCATATCACGTTTCTCCTACATTTGTCCCGTGCTAATTACCGGTATTATCTGGAAATGGGTTATATAACGGAAGTTGAATACACTCTGAATGCCATTGTGTGTCCTCTTTAGGTTGAACGTTCAGCCATCTAGTGTTATACCGTCCCTGCCCTGACCAGTTCCAAGGTCTTATGGCCCTGGATCTTTACCGCAAACACATGATCCCTATATGAGCTTATCACAAGCGATGACAGATCTCAACATGACTCATTTAGACCAGATAAATATTTCAGTACACACCGCTGCCACCACCGTCATCTATTCACGAGAAAGACAAAGCGCGGAGAACAGACCTGATCTGCTTTAATTTATGAATGAGTGAAAATCTGTCGAGATGGGATATGGATCTAGGCTAAATCCACCCACCAGTGTCCATAAGTCGCTTATCGGATCACTGTGCTTGTAGGCAGCCCTC
>OOFG01066334.1:0-11073 GCA_900323295.1 Molva molva | reverse complement strand
TAACCAACACCTGGGCTTACAGTCCTGTCATGCTTCCTGCATTTCAATGCTTTCTAGCTTCATATCCTGCCCATATATATATGTTTATGTATATATAGGGTTAGGGTTAGGGTTATACTGTATATACTGTATATATATTTTTTTGACTGGTCTTCATAGGACACAAGCAAGCATCACGAGTACACAGAAACACACAGATTGACACACAAGCGCATGCATGCATGCACGCGCACACACACACACACACACACACACACACACACATACACATGCGCACACACACACACACACACACACACACACACACACACACAAACACTTGTGCTAAGCCAATATAGTGAAAGACAAAATGGCACACACAAACACACTCACATGCACCCATGCAAACAGACACAGACACACACACACACACACACACACAAGCACACACACAAGCACACACTGAATACTGTGAAAGTACAAACACACTGCTCAGTCAACAATTCACCAAATGGTTTATAATACTCTACAGACACACACAAAAAAGACACACATACTCTAAAGACACACACCCTAACTTGTCGTTTCCTACTAGAAACAATGTCTGTGTGTATGTGTGTGTGTGTGTCACAACATCACAATGTCTGTATTTCCAATTTGTCTCATAGATTCACGTGCGTGTATGTGTGTGTGTATGTGGGCTGCCACACATATGCTCCTGACAGGACACATGTATCACAATGTCTGTATTTCCAATTTGTCTCATAGATTCACGTGGGAAAAAAGAGGTTCCACCATTCACAGTTCAACTCAAACGGAGTCAGAAGCAGAACAATTGACAAAGGGCCGCCCCGAATACATCCACAGTGTCTGCCTTAATACAAACGCTTGTTTGCTTTTGTTCTGCGTCTGACAAACAATTGGCCAGGCTGAGTTATGTTTGGAGGAAGTGAGCCAGCCGATGACCCCCTCATGTGACATGGCACAGTTTCTCCAGGCCCCTGAGAGCGTCCAGGTCCAGGCCTGGTGCAAACTGCTGTGTTTGGAGTCCTGAAAGAATCAATCGGTCCACTTTCAGTTTCCCTGCCCAAAATAAAATCGATTTTTCTGCAGCAATATAGATATCCTCAATCCAAATCAACCTCTTCGATTTTCTGACACATCCAACAGAAGGCGAACATCAACCTGGTGTAACACGTTATGGCAATGCCGTTTGTTAAATAAACTGAGCAAAAGACCTGCGACCAAAAGATATGAAACATAAACACATGGAAATCTCCACACCACAACAAGGTACAATAGCAGAAGTATACAACGAGTAATGAAGTCATTGTTCCAAATTATCCCAATATTAGGACTGCAAGTTATGGAAATATTTTTCAGAAAAATATGAATTATTCTGTTGAAGTTGGAAGAACTGGAAAACATGACAGGTGAGTAACATCACTTGACAAAGCACCAAAGTATGTGCAGTCCAAGGTATTCCTTTGCAATGATTTTTCAAGATGTCCGATCATTTCTTTGGAATAAAATCATATCTAGTTTACAAGTTTCAAGTTTTATATGCACTAGGCTAATATTGTGTGTTCAAAACATATCAATGGAATACATCAATGACGCAGCAAATATTTATTATACACATTATACATCATACTCATAGCAAAATTGCAATATTATTTGATCGCCCAAAGAGATTTGTAGACAGAAAAAGACTAAGTGCAAGGACTAAGTTATTAGTCCTTGCAGTGTGAAGGTAGCTAAAGCAAAGTAAGGCCATGTCCACACTAGTCTGGATGAATTGGACAAAAGGCCAAAACTGAGACAGATGATGTGTTTTCAATGTATCCAGAATAGTGTGGTCAAAGACTGTGGGATTCCGGATGCTGGTGAACCACTCCACTGTCTCGACATTCTTATTTTGTCTCTGCCTCACATAGTCTGTTTCTCTTTGTGTCCTGCATCTGGAATTGCACTCAATACTATCTCAGATTGTCATGGCCACAAATCTATTGATGGTCTGTCAAATGAGTTTTTCTGTTTTGCAAACCCTTGTGCTCAACATGTTCGTACACACACACACACACACACACACACACACACACACACCAAGACACAGACGACACACACACACACACACACACACACACACACACACACACACACACACACACACACACACACACACAAACACACACAAACACACACAAAAACACACACACCCACACACAAACACACAGACACACACAAAACACACCCACACACACACACCCACACACAAACAAACACAGACACACACACACACACCCACACACAAACACAGACACACACAAAAACACAGACACACACATGTACAAGTGCATACATGCAAGCACACAAGTGAAGTGTGCTGTTGATGTCAAGCACATACTTAACCACATACACTGCAGTGACACACACACACACACACACACACACACACACACACAGACACTTAATTTACACCTGTACCAAACATCTCCTCTTTAGACCCAAAGCCACATTAACCCCAGTGCATTGACTGACAGACACGTGTCCTTCCTGACTGACAGCACCAGCAGGGTCCGCCCCCAAAGGTTTGAACTACACATCTGAGAAGACGTCAACCTGCAGTGTGTAAATGGGCCTCCTCAAATCTATCTGTGGGCTTTACCATACCTTACCTCTCTCCCTCAGGCTCTCTCAACCTCAACCTCTCTCTCACTCTCTCTCTCTCTCTCTCTCTCTCTCTCTCTCTCTCTCTCTCTCTCTCTCCAAGGAATTAATCTAATGTTTCTTCATGTTCACCAACTGAATAAAAGAAGAATAACCTAAGAAGTTAAATGGGATGTAAATATTCCCTTATAGTTTTTACTTTATTTTGAAATGTATGTAATCAGAATATCACAATTTTGCAACAAACTGTAATTCATCTTAAGAACAATACGATTGCTTTAAAAGAAAAACACCACTAGAAAACACTTTCAAAGAGCGTCTGTGAGGCAATTACACCTCTTTGACTAATCTTTTCCCTTTCCCAGTGCTCCGTTAGATTGGACGAACATGCGTGTAAACCGGAGAAGGGGAGCAAGTCAAACAGAGCAGGACGAGGTGAACGTTGACCACAAAATGCTCTTTCACAGCAGATGGTAGAAAGCTTGAGAGAAGTAGAGAGCGAGAGCGAGAGAGAGTGCGAGAGAGAGAGAGCAAGAGAGAGTGAGCGAGAGAGAGAGCAAGAGAGAGAGAGAGAATTAGATTGACATAGCTTGTTGAACTGATCTATTGCCTAGTCATTAGTAGGCAGTAGGGATATAATCTATGTTAATATAACATGGCCTTATATAACATTATATTAGGCCTATTTTATTATATTAACTACTTATTAAGTGCAATAAGCTTCACCAGACTCTCTGTGTTGAGAAACGATGATATCACATTAACACAAATAATAGTGAAATAGTTCAAATAGTTCAATTGAAGACCTGCACTATGCATTTCTTCACTTCAGCCAACCATTTTGTTCATAATTATAATCATTTCTTTCCTGCTTAGTTTGGTCTGTGGGGAAACGTGAGAAGTCAACATTTGCAGAAAACCACACGCATTTAAACATTTCTGTCTTTGTTTGTACTTCCATGTCGACGTTTAAAGGTAGCAGGCAGCTAGGCGGTTTACATTGCTGGTTTGTTATGAACTGTTTAGGCCTATTGCGTAAAACTATGTCATCAACCTCTTAGCACTTGTAATACAGTCTGTGAAAAACTTGTGTTTACTTTCTAAAACACATTAATGTCTCATTTGTTTTGCACTGGTCACTTGGAATGCACACACCAATGAGATCATTCCCATGTTGTTGGAGTTACATATGGGCACCCGGAGCACTTGATTGTGTGGATGTGTGTGTGTGCATGCGGGCATGCTTGTGTGTGTGTGCTTCAGTGGTCAAGGCTAGCCAGGCAGACATTTAAGCAAACATACAACATTAAATCTTTAACTCTTCTGCACACACACGCACACACTAAAATGAAAAACCCTTTCCATTCTTTATAAGACCACCTACTTGGAGATGTTTTTTCTGAACCGTGGTGACTTGGAGATAGACAACACTGATACTAATGTTTGGATCAAATTGCAACACATAAACAAACACAATTTCATGAATAGTTCTGGAGAACAAAAAACAGAACAGAATCTGATGGACAGAACAAAAAGCTTGACAAGCACTGTCATCTCCTCTACTGCCAAACCAGAGCAGATGGAAAACTATCAAAACAACTGACGATATTTCACTTCATCAAAATCACTTAATCAATGTTTTTCCATTCTGCCACTATTTTATTTCAGCATGAATGAAGCGCTTTTAGAAACATGAAAACATCTGCATACATATACAGGGCTGTCCCTGAGTAAGAACTGAGACGACTGAAGTCAATCCTCCCTGAGTCGCCTCGTCTCGAACCTCATAAGCTCAGTGCGGTGTTGAAACGTAACCACATACTTTGTTTCTATATTTAATAACAAATATTAGGGATGCAGGAATTACCAATAAACTGTAATTGAATACACAGTCCCAATGTCATCAAGTAGACCTACTTGTTTTGTAGGCAGGCTTTGGTTCGCAGAAAAATTCTGCGATATTTTTCACCAATTTACCTGTCTAGAAAGTTTTGTGAATATCTGTTGAATATCCAATGTATTTCTTACTTAAAAAAATGGCTTCCAAAATGCATGCAGCTTTTGAGATGTGTGATTTGTTAAATACACAACCACACGGGCCAGCCAGTAAATGCTAACAAACCTATTTCAGTTTCAGCAACAATGAAACCTGGGGAGATTATATAGACCTGGGGAGACTTTAATTACAATGAAACCTGGAGAGGCTGTAATAACATGACACCTGGGGAGGCTGTAATAACATGACACCTGGGGAGGCTGTAATAACATGACACCTGGGGAGGCTGTAATAACATGACACCTGGGGAGGCTGTAATAACATGACACCTGGGGAGGCTGTAATAACATGACACCTGGGGAGGCTGTAATAACATGACACCTGGGGAGGCTGTAATAACATGACACCTGGGGAGACTGTAATAACATGACACCTGGGGAGGCTGTAATAACATGACACCTGGGGAGACTGTAATAACATGACACCTGGGGAGGCTGTAATAACAATGACAGCACACGCTCATCATAATGAAAAATGTGATTACTCGACTTACAAAAATCTTAGTTGGCCAAAAACCCAGGGACTAATTATTCGACAGGGCGACGATGAGGGGTCGACCCTATAGTATAGAATGATATATTGGATATCATCTGAGGAATCATGCAGCCAGATTACTGACAATTTTCTTTCTCTTACATTTGTGCGGAATTGTTTATTGGTGGGAAATATAAACTGTATTTTGTCACATTTTAGCTGACAAATGTGTTAAAATGTGACATTATTGTAATGTTGACAATCCACTAATCAATGCCTTTTTTGAAACACACTTTGAAAGGTATTAAACCAGCTGTTGGTAAACGATATGGAGAGAAACACATAAGTGACGAGTGAAACTATACTGTAGAGAAGCAAATGTTTGAAGTAACACATTATGAGTAAAAAACTCATAACATCAAGCAGCTAACAAGACAGCAGAAATGAAGAACTCCCCTTCAGAATAGAGTTATGTCACTGCTATGGCATTGGCTTCCTCACATCTGCTTGTCCACTGACACGTTGATAGCTCAAAAATGCCTGCAAATCTGCAAATATCACATAGTCATAGTCACAACAAGATAGAAGTCCCCACCATGTACCCAGGCAACATTGATGAATTGTACTGCCGTAGCCAGTACTGCCATAAATGACATATAGTCTATAGTAGAATTCACTTTCTTTTTTTACTCAAAAATGAAATTGAGCATTTTAGATGATCGGGCTAGTGGAGTAACATTAGTCATAGATCCCAATCACACATCTGTCTGTTCCCCCATACCCTGGCTTTATAGAAGAACAAGAGAATATCTTCCTTTCCTGGTCTCTGTTCCTTTGTGCCTTTTCCTTTCCCGAAGGCCCCTCTTCTTTCATGCCATACTCATTTCAATGTATTAAAGGCTTTTCTAGGACCAGGGAAGCTACATTTGAATAGGAGCCGAAGCCATTTCCTGTCTAGCACTGCGCCACAAAAGGCCGCGCAACAATACAAAAGTAGGTGTTTGAAGGCCAGGATGTACAGAATTAACTGAGACTTTCATGGGAATTTTATGACCTTAATTAATAAATACGACACGACAGACAACATACATGTTGGCCTAATCTATATACAATCATGTCACATTTGATACAGAATCAAATCCCAGCTGCATTTTGCCTGTGCATTTAGTTTTTTCACAACTGCACACAAATAAGACACATTTTATAATTAATGTCACAGGTTTAACCAAATTGAGAGACTAACGCATTAGAACCACCATGGGATTGCTACGCAAGGCAGTGTGGGATTAAAGTAGTCATAGCTACTGAAATACAGCTCCAACAAGCTAAGGCTGCTTGCCATTGATTCTGATCAAAACCAGATTACATATGATCTCAGGACATTAGGGTGAATTCCCTAATGTTTCTCAGGAAATCGTTTTTCTCATTTCAAGAATGGGTGATTACATGCATTGCACTTATTTTCTTCATCAAAAATATGAATATATTTCAAGGTCAAAACCAATTGATTAATTGTGTGAAACAATTTCATATTGATATTGCCCAGAGTGCAATGAAACAAACGTATTGTTATCTTTTGTCAGGTTTTACCATCAAAGAGGCATCTGAAAACAACAATGAAAGAGTCAACCAATGACTCGGAACGAAGCTACACATCCTCACCAGAGAACGCTTAAACAATATCATTCTAATATATTTGTTGTCGTCAAAGTAATACAATACAAAAATAGAAATTATGATCTTTGATGACGTGTGTTGTGCTATGTGTGTGTTGTGGCACCACATTATTTAGTGAAACCTTTGGAAAACTTGAACCCTATTTTCCGATCACTTTGGGTCTCAGTCACAGTCTTTAAATAGGTTATCCTTTGGAGCAATAGCGCCCTGTCAATGTACATCCTCCTGACAGGGTCAGATTATATTCTAACATTATGTAAAGGATCCCTACAGAGACATAAAACTACTTTCTTTACCTTTCACTTTATCCGGTCTGTTTGTTATTGTGTCCAACCAAGTCTCGCTCAAGGAGAAGGCTGCACCGTTCCCACTCAATACTGGACCAATTCAAAAAACAAATTCACTCTAGTCCCAAATGCACTAAGACCCAAATGATCAGAAATACGGTCCAGGTTGAAAAATCCCAAAGCTTTCCTTTAACATCTAATAGTACGTGTTCAAAACCAAACACGTTACTCTTCACTAGTTCAAATTAATGTTCCTGGAAGTAATCCCCTCATAACTTTTTACAATGATTGTTTTGCTAACTTTCCAATAACACACTGGGCAATATTGAAATACAATTTTGCAGTCTTTCAACATTAAAGGACACAGTTTCCCAAATGTAGCCCATAGCATCATGTTTTCAGTCAACCAACTGAACCAAATATTCTAATTTAAAAGGGTGTAGAAGTCCCATGGAGAATGACTCCAAATTAGGCTACATAAAAGCCATAGCCTCTAGGTAAAGCAATGGCATTAACCCTTTAGCCTCTGGTTAAAACTTAACCTTAACAACCACAGAAAACATGACCTTAACTTTACCAAAGCTCACCTGACCTCTTTCGACCCTGACACTATATAAAAAAGGTCAGCATTTCACGTCGTTGCCCAACTGCAATGGATGATGCTAGAGAATGACACAACAGGCCTCATTAAAGAACCACTGCTACGCACAGATCTGATGCTTAAATCATTCGTCATTTTAAGAGAACTTCTGGCATTCACTAGGACCTTTGTATTTAACATTTTCTCTTAGGTAAGCACAAAATGTACGAGTGGTCTAGACTTGTCGTAAGAGTCATGTAGCCTATGTCCAAAGATATAAAAAAACAAAGTTGTTTGGCCAAACAATTCCTTTTCCTGGTTTTGACTAATGATAATATTCAAATAACTTTAATAAAAAAACATGCCTAACCCTATGTATAATTATCATGAAATTACTATAGGCCTACTGTTTCGCAGTCAAAATTCACAGTCAGATTTATATAATTGTATTAGTTTATATCCATTATACAACAATAAACATTGGAACGTTGGACGTTGGAAACATTGAGAATTGAATCACTTGAAGTTATACAGTCATAGTCGACACTCAAACCTTCTGCCAACTGGAATTGCTCCACCATTGATGGTGATTCTGTTTCATACAATCTCTCAGCCCAGACTGCTTGAAGTAGCTGTATGCAGACCAGCCCATTACAGCCAGCTGCCCCAAAGTTTGCTCCATTCCAACCACACAATGTGTGATCAAGGATAGTGCCTTCACTGAGGAAGTAGTAACCACTGCTTACTAGTAAACCATAGACAAGCAGTTTCCTCAGACCACAGGAGGTACCTGGTGAGATCGAGTAATGTAACAACAGTGGGAGATCAGTACATGGTTAAGAGGCGGGCATCTTCTCCACACTTGTTGTTTTTTCGATCACACTGTTTTGTTTTAATGGCCAAAATGGGGTCCATGTAGGGGGAAGTTGATTCAGGGATACCATTTTACATTTAAAATGGGGTGCAGTTCTCAAACAACATTAGGTACCTGGAGGGATTCAAACCATGGACCTTTTGGCTTCGGGGACCCTACTCACTGAGCTATTGAAAGACATGTAAACAAAGAGGGGCGACCAGTATTTGTTTCAGAAGCAGCTTCAGCATACTCTGCATTAACACCATTTCTTACATTGTCCCTCTCCTTCACCTCAGCAAGTGCTCAAATACCACTACTGTCACTGCAAGATATTATGCGTTTGATTTTATACATTTTCCGAAAGTAGGACTTGAAGCTCCGCACTCTAATATCATTTTTCCTTTGTGCTATTTTTTTTTTTTACATTTCTGCAATGTTAAGTGTGTTAGATATGTACAATGTCCTCTGACAACCAGTGCTGATGTTTTGTCTACCTGTGGTCTCTGAATGCAGTGGACTGTCTATGTGTTCACGTGTATTTTAGGTGTTCAAAAGTGTAAGTGAACCATGATGAGATTGATGGGCCGAGCGCTTCAGGAAGAAGGAGGTGTTCTAGCCATGGTTTACGGCCCCAACCCTGTAATACTTATTTTAGCTAGTACAAGTCATTGAGTATTAACGTTTTAAAGAGCGATGTTGTGTATGAAATATGCCACACATCGTGGTGTTTTACTACAAGTGTCCGAGAATCTTAACCTTCTCTCGGATGCGGCCAACAACATCAACTGCTGCCCAGACGGAGCACTACACATCAACACACACACTGGTATTAGCATAGCCTCTCGTCATCTTGAGGGTATGCTAATGTTTAAGTGCTTTCTTAAAGGTAGTTCGACATACCAAGAAGAACGGGACTTGCGTTCAGAGTTTGACAAAATGGCATAGACTAAAATGATCAAGATCATAAAATACATACTAAGACGTTTAAAACAAAATAAGACAATTTGGGGTTCACTGGCCCTTTAAATAATATTTAAATGGCTAGGGAGCCATGTTGGAATCACCATATTCAGATGTCATCTTCCCACTGTCGTCATCTGTCTCAACGTTTTAGCTCTTTTGTGCCGTCGTCCTCTTTTTCACACACAAAAACAAACACATGCACAAACATAGCCATTGCCACTGCATGGTTATACAGAAGAGAGAAGGGAATTTTCCAAGAAGTAAAAAATGGTGGGGGTATAGAAAGGACAAAGGAAAGACAAGAACACACAACAAAGTGTGTGTGTGTGTGTGTGTGTGTGTGTTGCATTGGCCAGAGCAAATGCATAACCCCTTCCCCCTGGTTTCTAATCTTAGATTAGAGGTGACCAGTTCACACACGCTGATCTACACACTGAGTTAAAACACAGATGGCCGGACACCATTCCTAACATCTTATATATACTGTATATATGTGAATCACTTTATCGGATCACCTAAAAAGCAGTTTTTAGGTACTCCGATAAAATAAACAGTCCCAGATTAAAATACATCCTCAGCAGAGTCTTGTGATTGGTTCGCTCGCTCTACCTGAAAGTGTCTTATGTCAGACGGACGTTACCCTTTATGGGCCTCTCCCTGCAATGCAACTGCTTTCATTCACAACAAGGCCGTACAGACAGTGATCCGGAAATGTTACTAGGTCTTGAGCAGGCAAATTGCCTGTGCAGATTTCCCGGAATATCGACCCCTGTTCCCATTCACACATGACCCCCTGCTGGAATTCTTCCGTAACTTTGCAGGGTAAGACTGCATGTGTGAAAGGGGCTTTACACACAAGGTGATGCTTTCTACAATGGAGGACATCCACAGACCTCAACCTTTTGTGAATACTATATCTGATGTGTACAAAGACTCTCCAGGTCATCTGAGCCAATACCCACAGATTACAGGGCCAATCACCCTCATAGATGGGAATGAAGCCCGGCTGCCCCTGGAGTGCTGAATGTCATCCTGTCGAGTAGATGTGCCCCGCCCCATGTCGGATCTCCAAACTCTGTTTACGGTTCTTCAGACGACGTCCAGATGGCTTCCAGAGAAGAACATGTCATGCAACTACGGCTGTAGTCAACCAAAGAAAATCTTGGTTGACTGCAATTCAACCAACTCTACGACCAATCATTGGTCTAAAAACATTATTTAAAAAATCTGCACGTTATCTGTAGATTAATTTAATCTGCCACAGTGCACTCTACTCTACCTGCTAGCCTAAATATCACGTTAGTGCTGTTGGGAGCGAGTCAGTGGGTTTCAGATCCACTCTTGGTCCGAGTCCAGCTCGGTTACAGCAGAGCTTCGGTATAAACCGGGGCGCACCGGACGAGCCACGGAGCGCCTGGCAGCGTCGTGTAGTAGAAAGACGACACGTCGGAGGATTCGATTTAGGTTTTGTACTGGGTTTAATATCATGGGTCCCAATGGATTGCGCTGCGATTCGTGCTAAGGTGCCAAT
>OOFG01066331.1:0-11804 GCA_900323295.1 Molva molva | reverse complement strand
GGGATGCGTGCTTTATTCCCGACAGCAGGAATGTGTCAGGTTGAGACCTGATATTTCGTGGCGGTTCAAACAGTTGAATATTGTATATTTTGCACCCAAGCACGTCCAATTTCGTAAAAAGGTTTCCTAAACTAACGTTACAACCCATCAGTGTTGTTAGAAAGGCTCCATTCACGTGTCTTTTTGTGTTTGAATGTGGCCTAATATCTGTACTGTTCGTACTGCCTCCAGGCGCGAACGCATTCTGGGGCTGTAGTCTGAGAAACAAAGTGTAAAGAGAGAGGGTAGCAATATGTTCCTAAGAATTATCAATATCATGAATAGGTCTCGACTGGTCTGTGTACGTGTGCGTCCAATTTAGGGATGCACTGATACCAGTACTCGGACTCGGGCACGACACTGTGGTCATGTACTCGTAAAACTTCTCCGATACAACCACCCGATACCACTTTACCAACGTGATGTAACGTTGAAGAGCCAGTGAACCCAAAACGGTTTTCTGTTTGTTTAAACGTGGTAATTTGTCCTATATGATCGCCAACATAGTAATCTAAGCAATTGTATCACTGTTACTGAAAAAAGTCCCCAATTTAAAGAAAAAAGGGGCACCAGCGGCACCAGCGGCGCGGTTTGTGTAGACGTGTGGAGCTCTGTCTGGGCAGCGGTTAACTGCGGCGTCCGAGAGAAAGTTGAGCGTTTCGGAAACTTATTGTAAACCGCTGCGGTGTGTGTGGATGGTAAAGCTCCGTCTTTACAGGAGCGTCACAGTGCTGTTAGCCAATCAGAGGCGAGTAATTTGCATGTCATGAATATTCATGAGTAAGAGCCGAAATCTTGTCGTTCCTCCCCGCCCACCTCCTTCTAACCCTAACCCTAACCCTTTCTGACCATTATAACTCAAGGCTACACACACACACACACACACACACACACACACACACACACACACACACACATTAAGTAAGCATACCTTGAATTCAAGTGGTTTTATACAGCAGTCTCGAGGTCCTTAATCACTGTGGAGTCATGGGGTACACTGCTCATCTCCTCCAGCAGCATTTCCCCTGGTGCACTTCTCTTCTATCTTTTTGTGTAGCGGAGCTTGGCGAGCTTTTGTGCTTCAGCTCTCTTTTCAGATCATTATAACGTGTCTTGTCTCCTTGTATGAAGGCTATTTCTTAGGTTGAGACAGTGTGTAAACTGTCTGGTGACCCAGGGCTTGTTATTAGGATTGAGTTTGACCTGTTTAGTTGGAATGACGCTGCCAGTGCAGGGTGACATGTATGAGCAGATGTAGTCATTGAGTATATTCAGCTTCTTCTCTTGAAGAGCACCTCCCAGTGAGCTCCAAACAACCCCCCATAGCAGAGTCGTAGGTGTGGGTGTGGGTGTGGGTTGGTGGGTGTGTGTGCGTTGTTTGTATCACGTAAAACCTGCTTAAACCCATGGCCTGATAATGATCATTGGCACCTATTGACAAAAATACAATTTCTATCATGGATAGATATTACTTATAGGGCACTAGTTTTTTGTTTATATAAAAAGCTTGTCAAGCTTATCTAATCCAAGGTTTACCATGATTAAATTACAATAATTTTTTAAATTTTATTTCTCTCATTTGGATTTATATAAGCTCATGCTGTTCCATTTAAAATGACCCATGGCTTTTATTAGCAGACCAAACAGATTTATATATTTGAGCGTTCTTAAGAGGAAAAAAGCAGATATTGCATTACTTCAACACACCTTTGTGACACAGAACATATTAACACTTCAAGTTTACCCAGAGTTTACCCGGCCAGGCACCTCGTGTAAAGTCCAGAGAATCGGAGAGCTGGAGAATTCACAGCGAGCGAGTGGGCGTGTTGCTGACGGGTTGATGACGTTTCTATCATGCGACTGGCGCCAAACCGGCATCTTCGATGTGTTGTTAACCAAACACTGCAACTTCGGCTGCATATGTTTTACGTCACGTCCTGCCTCCTACACGCTCTACCAAGGCCACCCCTAAAGTATACAGAGTATCTCCAATATGTGGATTTTCGGTGAATTGATGATTGTTAAAACACAAACGCTGTACAAGTAGTGCCGTTTCTCTAAAGCCACGCGTTATAATTAAATCCCAAAAGAAAAGACAGGTTTATAACTAAATCGCTCCAATAACACATACTCCTCTCTCTCAGTGTCAATACGGTCTTTGTTTTTGAACCTCGCGCCAGGATCCCACAGGTGAGTTAAATCCCCTCTGATCATTCCCGTGTGGGGCTGATCAGCCAATCCCAGCGCCGCCGTGACGTAGCGTCATACACAACATACGGTGCTATCCCCAGTGCTCACAAACCAGCAGAATGAAAAGACGAAGAAAGAAGGAAGAAGATGTTTTTGTACAATAGTTCATACTTTGTAGCAATTGGCTGAAGAAGTCTGGAAGGATATTTGTTATACATACAAGATAAGAGTCAAATTATAAATTGTTATTCAGGTATTATTGCACTCCAATTAGACTCCATAGAATGAACACAGCAATTTATCCTGACTGATTGAGATGCAAGTCTTACCGTCAAACCTTTTTACATGTATTCTGGAGCACCAACAAAATTATTGAATTCTGGGTCTCCATTCATGATGCTGTACAAAAATAAATCCATTATTGAATTTTATTTCAAATTACAGAGAGTGAAATGTCTATGTAACAACCTCAACGTTACTCCTGTATGCCCATGCTCGCCCATGTCTAGGTTGAATGGAAATGTTTTTCATCTAATACTGCAGTTGTTTTTTAGTAAACAAAGTGTATTTTTATTTATTTTGTTGTATTATTATAATTTATTTTTATTTATTTTGTCTTTTGTCTCTCTGGATTATTTTGATGTTGTTTGTCATATGTTCTGTGTCCTTAAACAAAAACCCAATTAGACTTTAAATTGAAAAAACAATAAAACTCACACTTACATTTTATACTGCATTTGACTTTTTTTCCCAACCTACCTGTATTTGGTATCTGGCCTTCCTTTTCACCATGATGTTCTCCATTCCTCCCCCTCCCACCCCCGGTGTCCACGGATGCTTCCCACTGCGATGCAGCAAGTGGCCTCTGCGTCTGGATACGGGGGCATGGTGCGGCCGGTCACTGGGGCCGACGTGGGCATCAGAAGGGCTGAGATCCGCCCGGGCCTGCGGGAGGTGGTCCTCTGTAAGGACCAGGACAGGAAGATTGGCTTGCGACTGAGAGCCATAGACAACGTAAGTTTGCCGCAGCGAAGGGCCACTTCGGCAGGCAGCTACTATCTGGGTAATTCAAGTACAGTAAAGGTTGGTAGGTACAGTAACATGGCAGACTGAACAGTAATGTTGAGTCTGCCATGTTCACTATTTTGATCAAACAAAGACTGAGAATCACACACACAAAAATACATTGAAAGGATTGACAATGTTCTTATATATTCTAAGCTTGGGTTTTGCCAGAGCATTTATAGAGGGAGAGCTATGCCACTCTCGTTGACCGTAAAAGGCTGCAATACCATGATGGAGCATCAGGGGAGAGTGTTAGACATTTTACAATGCATAGGGGTGACGGAGCTAAATGTTTGAATCTCTGATGCATTCAATAAAATGTTTAGCACAAAGGTGACGAATGCAAAAAACAATTAACTTAATTTGTAAATATCAAATATATATAAAACATATTGGTATTGAACCGTTGGGAACGGGGTCCAAGGTGCATGGTTCAGTACATACTCCAAACCAAACAATACTAGTTATTGGATCTTGTAAAATAAACATTTAAACAAGAAAATAGGCGTATATACCAAGATTAACGCAGGGAATATAAAGTCAACTGACACTTGCAGAGTCTGAGGTGCAGTCCCTTGAGATGCAACATTGTTTTACAGTAACCAAACAGCCTTAACTTCCCTGAGCCTTCAGGGCAACAATATGCGTCTGGTACCGGTATCAGAAGGAATCACCGCAGCAATAGCAACTGTCATAGGCAGATATGAGATCTTCTCTGTGGTATAGAATACAGTCTTCACAAACAAAGTTCTTGGTAGACAGTTCTTGTCTGCGTTCTTGACCCACGATACACTATTACTTCCTGCACACATTTTGCCCAGACAGTAATACCTACCTTGTTCAACAAAACAATAGGAGAAATTGACATGGAGTCGTCAGAAAAGCCTTCTCTTGCGATACCTGACAGTTGGACGTCTTCAGCTACAGGGCTGCATTATTACTTATTGCACCGCTTATTACAGCAGACTGGGAGATAAAAAGCCCAGCCACACTTTGGTTTCATGTTGATAGACTTATCTTCGAAAAAGTGTTCCTTTTTTGTTAAAGGCACTGCTGTGTGACCTAATTTTGCCATATGCCGCTGATCTATGCATTCCTTTGTTGAAGTTGTGTTTAAATTACAATTTTATTTTTAATGTTATAAAGCAGGCCCTAGTGTTTTGTTTGTTTCCATATGCAATGGAATAATGGTGTATTCACAATAACCCGTAGATGGTTCTTATTTGCAAAGTAGCAGTGATGTGTATATATATATATATAGGTGTTTGCTTCACATATTCGGCCAAGTGGTGTATTTTCTTATTAGAACGTCTTTCATACTGGCTCTGAATTGATAAAATCGGAAGCTTCAACATGAATGTAATTAATCGATAAATAAACCGATTGGCTCTAGACATGCTGCTTAAATAGAATGCACGGAACACTATGGGCTTTATTTGCTTTTAATGTATATATCAATTTAGATGCATATAACATTTTTAAGCAATCTGGTGGGAATATGTTAACTCTCAAAATGGAGTATGCAGAGAATCTATCCATGTATCTCTTAAGATACTGTATGCCTACATAACTCCAGTTAATCCACTGCTTTGGATCAGTTTTTTATTTTTAACCCATCTATATGTAATAATCCTTTTACTGGCTTCCTAAGTGTATCCCTCTTGTGTCCCTCCCTCCAGGGTGTCTTCATCCAACTGGTCCAGGCTAACTCCCCTGCTGCACTGGCCGGCCTGCGCTTCGGGGACCAGGTCCTCCAGATTAATGGGCAGAACTGTGCTGGCTGGAGCTTGGACAAGGCCCACAAGGCCCTGAAGGCAGCTTCGGAGACCCGCATCGAGCTCATCGTCAGGGACCGGTGGGTCGTGTATTCAAGGCTATGTTGAGGTGTCTTCTGCGCTTTGTCACCATAATCCTAATTTGATTCATCACAATTTTTGGTCAATGTGTTTTTATCAATATGTTATTATAAATGTTTTTCTTCAATAACACCAAAGCACTAAAGCTATAGTATCATATAATTACTAATTATCAAAAAGTTTACAACATAATTTTGGCTCCACTTGTAAAGTTTTCAAAAACCATTGTGACTGCAAGTCACAAGTCGGAATCAGTTAAGAAGCGGTTCAATGTAAAAGTTTACAAACATGCAATGCACCAAAGTAATTTAAAGTGCTTAAAATGATCACAAAACACAGGTAGCTTGTGTAAAGTTAATATGGCACTCTGCATCAACTGCAGCACAAGCTTATATGATATCAGTGGCGAGAGGGTCATATAAGCTGTGAATGCAGCGCATGCCCAGGCATTTTGAAAGACGACATTTTATGAAATATATGTATATGTTTCATTTTGGAACAACAGTGACTACAGTTGTGCTGCTGGGTTTTCATCTCTATGTGACTCTAGCTGAAATGCTGCATGTGCTCTGTCTTGGTGGGAGAGAGGGGGGAGTGGCTCAAGGCTGAGTGTGTGTTGGGAGAAAAGCTGAATTCCCCTCAGCTTTGAAGTCATGTGACACAGCGCAACAATGCCCCCTAGTGACTCAGCTAAGTTACACATTTCCTAGGATACAGTTTCCCGCACTAGTAACCAACGCTGTGATAGTCACACCAACTCCATAATTAATATGCAAAATATTTTATACAGTATTTTATACAAAATGCTATATTCGGTTTGGCATAAGGATGCCAAACTGAAGTACTAGGAAGTACAAGTAGGAAACATCCAATGCATGCACTACTTGAAAAGCCACGCATATACTATAATCTAGATTAGGAGAAATGTTACTAACAGAGGGTTGTTGTCGCGCCTTCGGTGAGTGTGGTCTATTTTCATTGTTAATTAGCATTTCTTAGTATTATATCTGCATTTTCTTTTGCCATTTGTCTCCTCTCTAGACCCTTCCAGCGCACCATCACCATGCACAAAGACAGCTCCGGCCATGTGGGATTCATCTACAAGTCTGGGAAAATCACCTCTCTGGTCAAGGATGGCTCTGCTGCCCGCAACGGTCTGCTGACTGACCATTACATCTGTGAGATCAACGGACAAAATGTTATTGGACTCAAGGTAAGCTGCTAACTGTTCCAATACAGTGTTTATCATACATTGTTACTGCTTACCTCCATCAGTATAAATTATTGTCATTTTCTTTTGTTGAATTTGTCTTAAATGTATGTGCATTTATATTTATGAAAAATATGGAACAGTTTGTGAATTGTTTTCAAAAGTGAACATTTTTGCATGTTTATTTTCAGGATTCTCAAATCAAGGACATTTTGAGCACTTCTCCGACTGCAATGACCATCACCATTATGCCCAAGTTCATCTATGAGCACATGATCAAAAGGTACTATTCAGATGTTCACAGTTTAAATCTCCCTAACTGAAGAAATATCAACTGTAGGAAGAATCCGGTGGTAGTGAAAGCACTGTCCATGGGCCAGACCAGAGGTACAACCCAAGGTGAAACAAGGTTAACATTTCTGAAAAGGTATATGGTTGTAGATTATGTTTTTGTATGATAACCATTGCTGGTTGCCAACCTAGCTGGGCTAGAATGGAAGTCAATGGGAAAGGTTGATGATAGTTTTGAAAAGATGCATGAAAAATAGTTTTTCAAAACCGGTATATTGATGCATGTCCGAAAATATGTTTGCGAAACAAGCATTGAATCAATCGTTACGTGCTTGGACAGTGTTTTCTTTCCGATCTTGTTTTTTGTGCTGGTGGCAGCTTTGTTTGCAAAGCTGGCGCTCATGTTATCAGCTAACTAGCCGTCTATTTTCGTCCGTTTTATATCCATGCTGTTTATCAGCAGCTAATAAAACATTGTAGCATTTGAATGGATTTAATGGAGTGAAGATTTTATGATGAGTATAAAATATAACATGTTGACGGCAATGCATAATTGTTTGGCCAGAATACAGGTTACATGTCATTGTAATGAATTAGGGTTGGGATTTCCTCATCCCTATTTTCATAATGTCCAATCATGTTTATTCTAGATTGCCAATATACGATCCCATCGCCACCTGCTCCACCAGAAACATCTCTAAATGCACAGTAGGCCGCAGTTTCTAGAGATCTGGTATTACTCTACAAACAGCGCATGTTGACTTCATCTGAACGTAGCTCTCGCCTCCTGCCTATTATTTCACCCTTCACCAAACATCCAGTGGAAGATATAAAAAATAAAACGTCCACAACCCAACGATATGACTGCATTTGTAGCTTGCTATAATCCAAAGTAGTCCAGGCAGGAAACAGATTATTTGCTAATTACTTTTAAGACGCGTTTGTCTGCAAAACACAGACATTTTTATTGTCCCGCTTTGCTGAATGTGTGCATTGTGCGCGTCTATTCAAGCTTATTTTGCGTATTGGCGCATGCGAACATTTGGCGAAGCAGGACATTGAAAATATCCGGGGTTTTGCAGTCAAACGCGTCTTAATAGTAATATTTTGAAGGAGGTAGAGCGCTATTCAGACGGACTCTATGTGCGCTCTGTTTACAGAATAAGTTCTGATATGTTAGTTAAAAATCGCCCTAATATTGGCATAGGAAAAGAAATTCGATCATCCCTTCAATTGCCAATATACGATCCGGTCGCAAATGGCACAAGCCTATAATGAATATGATCTGGTCCACAGCTGATTACTATTACACTGCTAACAGGCTATAAGATGATTGATCATAAGAAACCATCTATAAAGAACAGAAATTATAGTGACTGATCAGAGTTCATAAAAGTGCATGAGTCTACTTACAAGAAGATGCCCAAGATGTCTTAAACTCAGATTTGGTTCATTCATTAGTTAATTACCCCAACGCTAGTGTTTGGTAGAGCTACTGGTCCAACGTGGGGGGAAAAGCTATGTTGTTCAGATGTTGATGTTTATTCGGTTTTATTGTTATACTTTAGTACTAAATTCACTTCCATCAAAATGCCTCTCACAAACCTTATGGTCAGCCAAGCAAAGTTCATCGATTGGAGTGTTTCAGTTTCAGCCTTTCAGGGTAGGAGAATGGTAACCCATTAAAAGTTTTTCTTGAGCTAGGATTAATTTGATTCCCACAGCTGGGGACTGCACATTCTAAGAGCATTATTCATCTTTCTACAGGTTAACAGCATCAACTCTTCTTGTAACTAGTGAATAATATCAAACATGAGGTCAGGTTTCACCCTTTACTCAGCAGCCTGGTAAAGGGGTGACGTGACCACGATTCAGGGAGGGCTGAAAGGAGGAGGGCTCTAGGCCCTGGAATTTAAATAATATTAGACTTATAAAAGGTAAGGTCATATAAGGTCATGAAATATGGCTAATTACCCTTAACATTTCAAATAAAACAAGTTGACAATTATTTGATCTACTGCGATGAGAAAATGTTTATTTATCATTATTGCTAGTGACACATTCATCATTTTTATTTGGAAAACAAATCTTGAAGTTTATATTAAAATGTGTCTTTGATTGTGGTTGCAATCTTTTTGAAACATGCTGTCAGCCAGATGCAGATACAGGGAAGAGTACTGGAGGTGAAAAATAAGAAAAAGTATGGCGGCAGTGCCAGCTGTGAGCAGATTAGGGCTGCCCTATAATGACATTATTTTGCCTGATATTGTGATTGCGATTATTCATTGCGATTGACTGATTATCAATTTGCCAACCTGTCCACCACGTCATATTGCTGTGCTTTCATACATTTAGCGGTAGTGATTCAACGCACAATTGATAACACAAGAATCTAGTGCTCTTAATGGCAATGCATGTGATTTGTTCGATTGGTTATTGCTGAGTTGTAACTGTTTGTATTTAGATTTTTTTATATGAAAGCCACAATTCCAAATTCGATTTGTCCGCTTCAGAGAACCCCAGGGACCTATGACTTGGTGGGCCCACCCCCCTTAGGTAATGTGGAAAGTTTCGTGTTGATAGCAAAAAAAAAATGACGTCACAGGGTCAATTTCAAATTAGCACTGTTGCAGGTGCTCAGCAAGCTATTTTTAATAATGGAAGTCAATGGGGAAAAAACGCTGACTTCAACCATTCTGAAGTTGTACAACGCAGAGTTGGTACAAGTATACAAACCAAAATGTAAAGTACCTCTTTGGCGACAGGAGGTGCTATAACTCGCAATCAAACAAAAACGATCAGCCCCATTATTCAAAATGAGGTGCTCGCTCATTAGCCTTGCTACCATTAGCATGTTAGCATGCTCACAAAATATTGCACAGGAGTTGGCTCATGCAACCACATGCATTTTCTTCAGCAAATGCACATGCGGCGACATGTCTAGTTCTAATTATTATTATTATTATTAGTCTTTACTTTTAGTACTTACTTTTTTTATTATTTGAAATGCTGTTTAAAAACGACATCTCCGGGTCCAACTGATGGGCAGGTGAGGGTCATATTGGTTTTATTCAGCATTCTATATTGTCACTAACGGGTATTTCAAAATATGATTTAATTACATATCATTTTTAAAGGTACATGCACAAAGCTGGCTGCCTATTAACATCATTGATAAAGTGGTTCTGTATGTGCCGGAACAAGTGATGAACAAAAATCTGCAATTTCCTTCGAATCATATTATTAAGGGCTATCATATCATAGATCAACATTTGTCACAATTCTGTGCTTACGGGAGCGACTCGGTGGATACAAACATGTAAGACATGTGATGGAGGTCTTGCCTAGTCGGGCTTTGCAATTTCATCAAAACTTTGCACAATGTTCAAACCCCCTTATTTGTAGGCTACTCTCATACTATGGAAGCTGTGTGTCTTCAGAATTTTTTAGGGTACATTGTAGCTCTGCCGCAAAAGAGTCTGACTCGGACCGGTGGATCCGAAAGCCACTGACGTCCACGCAGCAATCCTATGTGATATTGTCGTTTTGTTTTTTGCGTTATTACAATAACACATTTTTTTGATCAAATTGAACTGCTTTAGGCCCCGAACAGACAGAGTGCGTTTTAGCAGCCTGGGGCGGCTTTTTGGTAAAGAAAAGCAAACCAAAAGTAATTGGTTTCAATGACAGTGAAGCGTTTCCCTCGCTGCTTTTGCGTTGCTGAGCATTTTTACGCTCTATTGGCCTCGTGTTTTTTGCAGGAGCCCCTGAATGCCTCAAGTTGTAAAAACTTCAACTCAGAGTAGAAAAGCACTTGACCTCATTTGCGCTTTTTTTCCATTGTCCATTCAGATGAATTGAGAGGTGGTTAGGCTTAGAACCTAAGCCTAACCACTGCCTGATTGTGGCCTTACAAATCAAAAGGAAAAAATTATCAGTTGTTAAAAAGAACATGGACCAGTGTGAAAATGTCCACACAGTGTCAACCCTACTGCACATCAACTTATAAATGAAACCCTAAATGCTGACTTCAGTGCCCTCCATGTTTACTTCCCTGCATGCTGCACGTGACGTCTTTGTTATTGTTCTTTTGCACATGCGGGTCAGTTTGGACTGTGACACGTTCACTGGAATCTGATATTGGCCACATCTAAGACACAATGTGAACAGCCAGACAGTATTTTGTTGAGTTGTGAATTTTACATTATCCAAATTGTTTCCAATAATGTTCAAACCCAGAGAGATCTGTGGTTTTATTCACGGTAGTGTCGCATTACATCGCATGTAATGGCGACATATGCCCTTTACCCCCTAACTTCCTGGGAAACACGTGAAAAAAGTATTCCAGTAGAGACCTTAGGTATTGATATTATATTTCAATAGTGATCTAGCTCACTACGATTCGCTACATTTACAAGTGGTTCATGCCAGCCACCAAGCTAATGCAGTGTTTCAGACACATAGACTTTACTTGGGCGGGTCATATTTTTGTATTCCGTTTTTTATCCGTCCGAGAGAACGACGCCATCCGGGATCGATAGTGTTTCCATTTATTGTCTATTTCTCTTTAAATGGGTAAAATCGTATTTCATTGTAGAGCTGTTCGCAACGCATTGATTCGCTCTCTCTCAACAACACACTGACAGCTGACCGTTTGTGAATAGCCCCTCTTCTCCGTGCACACGTGAATCAAAACATGACCATGCGCAGGGAGAAGGAGTGTTGAGGCTTTTCCCCGCAGAGAAAACAGCTGGTCGTATTTATTAATAGAATCAATCCGTTAACCAATCAGTATGTGGGATTCCAGAAATACCAAAATACTGTAATCGAATACACGGTCTAAATGTCAACAGGTACTTGTGTACTTGTTTTGTAGGCGCTTTTTTTGGTGTAAAAAATTCTGCGATAGCTTCCACTAATGTGCACATATGTCAAGTCAGTGGAACCTGTATTATATACAGTCTGTGTGAAGTCAGTTGAACCTGTATTATATACAGTCTGTGTGAAGTCAGTTGAACCTGTATTATATACAGTCTGTGTGAAGTCAGTGGAACCTGTATTATTTACAGTCTATGTGAAGTCAGTTGAACCTGTATTATATACAGTCTGTGTGAAGTCAGTGGAACCTGTATTATATACAGTCTGTGTGAAGT
>OOFG01066324.1:0-13275 GCA_900323295.1 Molva molva | reverse complement strand
GTGATAGAGGGAGGGCACACAGAGAGTGACAGAGATGGGGAGAGAGATGGAGAGAGGGAAGGGAGTTAGAGAGATGGGGAGGGAGAGAGATGGAGAAATAAAGAGAGGGTAGGGAGAGAGAGATGGAGAGAGCTATAGAGAGGGCAGGGAGAGAGGGAGATGGGGTGTGTGAAGAGGGGAGGAGGGATTAGGGCTTAACCTCTTGTTGGTATATTGACTGTTGCCGTGTGAACTCCTCTCTTGGCTTTTATGTGGCATCTTTCTTAAGAAGAGACATGATGCAATTCTTCTGTCCATGGGAATACCTGGAGGCATGAGTGATTCATTAAGCCCACACACACACACTGCTGTGCACATGCACCACAGGCATGCACGTGCATACACACAAGCACACATGCACGTGGATAAAGGGATAACAATAAATACATGTTGGCTCTGGTATTTCACTCATATTTATGTGAAGAGGATTTTGTCTTGCATCCAGTCACACAACAACACACTGAGAGGCACAACAGGCAAACACACATACACACACACACACACACACACAGAAATAACCACACATGCGCTGAAGCCCCCGCAAACGCACGAGTGTGTACTGGAGAAAACCCCCGCAAGAAGGGGGGAAGAATCAGCGAATGGTTGGCGATGACATGTTGCATTTGTCTCGTGTATCCCACGCTGCCGCTCGTGTGGGGAGAGCTCATCCCTTCGGATGAGCACACACACACACACACACACACACAACCGAGGATGCAGCCGAGAGCATGAGTTCGGACCGAGCGCAGGATGACACGGTCTGTCAGAAAGCCGTGACCCTAATTGTTGACCTTTGTCTGGCCGACGGTGAGCTGCTCGGTCAGGACACCTGCCAGGATTTCTTCTTCCTGTTGTCCAAACAGAACTCCGACCAACAAGAACCAGGTAAGTGTTTTCTGGTTGGTTTGTTTTGTATCCATGAGTTATGTATGTATATATGTATAGATATCAATCTGTATCCTTGAGTTAGGGTTATATATATATATATATCCGTATCTGGAGTTAGGGTTATATATATATATATATGTATAGATATCTATCTGTATCCATGAGTTATGCTGAATGCTGTTGCAGCTTTTATCTCTCTCCTCTATTCTAGGATTTGTCCCTTTTTGTGCCTTTCTGTTAGATTTCATCAATTCTTTGATGTTACCGGTAGTTTTCATGCAGATCCAATACTCACCGATTCTTCTGAAAAGTCCCAATCCTGCTATCACAAGGTTAAATAAAACATTAACTTATTCTTATATTCTTCTATAGTGTTCCCTTGTGCTCTCCATAGTCACTTGATTGTCTTCAGCCTTAATGAGTTTTCCGACCTCGAGGCAAGACAGACACCAATAGTAGTATATAACAGACTCGTCAGTTCCTGTGTGACCACAGCCTCTGTATCATTAATAGATAAGCCCTGAGGCTAAACATCGCCAGCTGATGTCACCCAGACCACCTCCAGTCTTCCGTCAGAAGGAAAAAAAGGTTCCTACTGATAATGTATTCTTTTCATTATTTTCTTTTGGCTTGGAAAAACTTATTTGAGAAGTTACTTGGCTGAAGATTAATAGTAAGCATCTGCCTAATTCAATCCACCTTCAGCACACTTCACATAATCTCGTAATTATTCATGAGGGATATTTTGTATTTGTAATTTAACCGTTACTCCAGGGTTCTTCCTCTGCAACAGCCTGACATTGCCATACTGTGAGTCCTTGTGCATCCACGACAAAACCAACATCATACTGTTGTTGTTTTAGAAGGATAAATCCCACATTCCTGTTGCAGAGAAGTATCGTAGTGCCATACTCTACGCAGTATACTTTGTAGTAAGTACTAGTAGACTGTAGTAGATATGTCTGTTTGAGTAACACATTCATGCATGACATGCCTTGTGAGAGCTGTTCATGTCAAAGATTGTTGTTATGGACATATTTTATTTATGTAACAACATGGTGACCGTGTTTTCAACTGTGAAGCATACATCATTTATGGGGATCTGGAGACAACAACAATAAAACAATAAAAACAGATAATTTCAAGTCTTAAACTAAATTGCACTCTTGTGTCTCATGTGCTTGGAAAAATAATTGAGTGGGATCCCGACGAGAATCATAAATCATAACAGCCCATCATGTCTTTGAATGGATGGTTTCTCCATTTACACACATGCTCTTTCATGGGTTCGTCGCACTCGGATGTCCGCGTTGATGCGTTAGTGCAGTGGATTAGAAACCGTGGTTGAACGGCTCAGAGTGTCTTCCTGTGAGTGAGAGTCTTGCTGTGACATGAGGTCTGCAGGCAGGTGCGGAGAACATGTCATTCAAAAGGAGGAGCCGGGCTAGTAGACCTCCGCCCCACCTTCTCCCTTCCTGTTTACGGACTGCGTGTCACACCATTCCTGACCCAATCTTCTGTCACGTCACATCATCCTCACTGGCTGAATCGGAACGCCAGCGCTGCCGGCGGAGGCTGCTTCACCACAGGGACATTAAATGCCATTGCATGTTACCCGGGCCGTCGCTGTGAATCTCTTCTGCCACATGGAATCTAAACACAAGCTGCTTCTCATATTGTGGACAGGGACATGCAGGGGTAGGGGGATGGACAAACTGTCTCCCCCTGTGTATTTAACATGGTGCACTGCACACCCTGCAGATGGACCCAAGTGCAGGAGTGAGTGAAGTGGTGGTGCGCACTGTGCTCATCCCCGTGCGGCTGCGGCCAGCTCGGGGGTGGGCCAGCGAGAGCTTCAAGTTGACATACAGGAGCGGTACGGTTCTGCTTAGTATTATATAGATCTGTGTTTCATTACTTCCTTCCAAAGTGAAGTTCTTTGTCACCGGTGATGAACGTAATTGCTATTGCTTGTTACGTTACTGATGTGATCTATAAGATACAAAATTAGAAACAACCTCCTTTCAGTTGGTGGTGGGGGGGTGTAGTCATTGTGTTTTTACGCTAAGGTATGTTTGTTTACTCTTTCCACCCTGCCCGTGGGGAGATGGGGACGGTTTCAGTGTTTTGGTCCTATGTGTCTCATCAAGTTATTTTCCCTTCTCAGTGAGCATGCAAAAAAAAACTTTTGCATCGTTAACCGGCAGATCTACGACAACCACAAGCAGAAGCCAATGAATTCTAAGTAAGCATGCTAATATACACCTCTCCTGCTGTTGGCTCTTAATAAAGCACCCCAAGTCCCCCGACCACAGTCTACCATTGTGATCAGCGCTGATAACGCTGGTTATGAGGGATCAGGGAGCATTTCGCAAGCAGCCTGTGTCTTGATATAGCTGAGAGATTATAGCCTTCGCCTTGACTCTGTAATTTGGTGAATCAGCGCGCTGTCGTTGGGCTAGCAAGACAGCGCGCTCTCGTTGGGCTAGGAGACCAGCGCAGACACCTAACCCGTGCTCTGAGCGTGGAGGGAAACGGAAGCTTTTCAGCAGCGTTCACACCAGCATGTCACACACTCTGCTGAGGAGACATTTCCCACTGATTGGCTACCTTCCTGAGATATTGATATATATAGTCGTGACACTCAATACGAACCCTCTCCCCTTAAACCTGTGTGAGTCATAGAGAGGCAGAACGCATGTATAGCCACACACACAAACACACATGCATATGTGACTTGCATGGTCACACACATAAAATCTCACAAACACACACACACACACACATACACATTACCTGTGTATGTCCATGCGCTCACTAAAAAAACACATGCATATACATACACACACACATGCCCATGCTCAGACACACTTACTCACACAGACACACACACACACACATGTGCGCACACAGGTATAACACATTTTGCTAACACTATCAGCAGCAGCTTCAGGTGAGTGGGCTTGAATTGACAAGGCTTCTTTTGATTGCATTACTTCTAACGCCCATCTCGTCTTGAGCATTATTAAGACCTCTGGCTGGCAGAGGACATAACCATCACCTGATGGTTCATGTAGGTCCCACTAGTGGGCTTCTCAGGGCCACGGTCTCCGCGAGGGGGGTGGGGCGTGGGATGCTGCATTGCAGGTCGAATCCAAAAAAGCAAGCAAAACAAGAACATCAAATTAACTGCACTGGTGAGATTAGAACCCCAAAGAACCGCTGGGCCTTTCAATAATTCATGTCTACAGTCTACTGTCTCTTTTTTTTATAGACACAACATTTCAATGCAGACAACCGAAAAAGAAAAGAACCTTTGGTAAGCAGCGCTATCGGGCTGCTTACCAAAAGACAACAAATGGATGTGTTAAGTGCCCGCAAAGGCAAATCACCTCTTCCCAGAAGCCATCACATTATCGCTGGTAATCACCAGAATAAGACGTGTAAAGCTTTCTGTTTTGTGCACTCAAGCAGAAGAAATGTATAGCTTCGTTGTTTTGTTCCCGGGCTACAAGGCGGACAGATCAGGCTGGAGACTGGGGCTTCATGCCTGGTTTATCATCTGGGTGAAGGCAGGTGACGGGTTATCTGAAGGAAGGCTGTTTAGAGTGAAGCAGGCTGAGGTTAAAGTCACGTCACTTCTCCTGGGGTTGGGTCAGAAATCAGAGTAGCAAATAATTGCAAGGATGTTCTCATTAAAATAAAAAAATAAAAATAAAAACACACCATGAACGGACTGAATACCGAATCACACTTTTTTCTTCTTCTTCTGACAAGCCTGTGAAGCAACCTGCTCGTGAACAGCATTTTATATTGAAACGCCTTCTTCCTTTCCGTCTCTGGAGAGCCCTTCCTCATTTTTTTCTCCCACCTACAATTTAATTTGAAAGATCAATAGCTCCTTGGCGGTCCCTGATGGGGCTGATAGTCTGAGGATGCATTTTCTTTTTTGTCTCCCTACAAGGCTACTTCCTTGTGACCGGATATTGGTATCATGAATGTGAATCTATTCCCTTTGAATAAATAATATATAAAACCCACAACCAACTTGTTCCTGGAGATGGGCAATCACATGAATGATGAAACATGAATACATATTACCACACCAGCATTGACTGTTCAAAAGTGTTTGCAGTGTCTTAAAGCTGGCTTATTCTTTTTTTTTTTTTTGGTATGGTTTCAAAGCAGGCCACACTATTGTTATCCTTTATATTTATTTTATTTCATCTTATATTCATCTTTTTAATTTTTGGGTTTAATTGATTATGGTCACAGATGCCAAATGAGGGTTATGGGATGATTATGTAGATCCCTGCTGGGTTTTTCGTGGGCAGCTCCGGGGCCAGGTCTCAACTGGGCTATTGAGCGCTAGCATTGGCTTATTGATTTAGGAATCAGGCCCCAGGCAAGCACTGCTGTGCAAGTCTGACACCATAGGCAGAGATGGAACTCAATGTGAGAGCCAGCGCCTTAATGTCACTAGAGTATAGCCCAATTTACTGTTCATTCCCAGTCTTTGTATTGAGATTTGAGGGGACATTTTGAGCATGATTTCCTTTTTTGAAAAGTAGAAGAATTTGTCTGCTGCCTTTCTTTGATTTCTCCATCTTGCAAGACGCACTTAACAGCACCCAATCACTCCTTCATCACTTTTTTAGGTTATTTGAATGCAGTAAACTCAGTGGTGCTTTGTCTTTGTAGCCCCACGCGTCATCCCTCTCAATGAGAGCTTAAAGCCTCTTGGACGGACGCGGCCACGCTCGCTAAGCTGATGGCGTGGAAACACGGAGGCACAGGCGCAGCTCTCTACAGCTCATCACAAAGACTAATGAGCGATGCAAAGGTAGCATTAACTGTGGTTGTTTTTTCTAAAGCCAAGGTAACCTACTTACTAGTGAACACATTCAACCGTCAGTTCTTTAAACTGGAAAAACTACACCAAAGTTCCGAACTCCCCAACTGATGACTTTTCAATTGCAAGGGGGTGTAAAGTCTAAAATTCAACCTTAATTTGAACCATTCAGTTTCAAACTACAAGTTGAGTAGGTGTGTGAGATTTGTAGGACATCACAACTGTTGCCTGTAAATTCACAGCTGTGGAAAACAGCTGTGTCTGTATTTACACTGTTAAAACGGTTAATGAGGAAGAGCTTTAATATGTGATCCCTTTATCCACTGATTGGGTCAACCAATATCGTCTAAATGACATATTGACTAGCGTTGTTCCAAACAGTATAAGCTCAACGTCAGCCACTGATCACTAGGATTGTTAAAAGTGATTGGCAAATTCTGCCTAATCAGTGAAGGGACCGGACCCATATGAAGCGCAACCCTGGAATGGCCCAGAACATTTTGTCCCTTATTTTCTTGATAATGAAGTAGAAAGAAAAACATATTTTTTCTGTCTCTTCCTCGTGATTCCATAATGTTATGTGTAGTCCAGGTCATCGGGTACGAAGATACTTAATTTTTCCTCACAGAAAACATGGAGCTTCCCTAACGTGGTTTTAGTCTGAGGTCCAGGAACACGCCGTGCCTTAGGCTCTCATCAGCGCAGACAGACCCCCCCCATTTCCTGGAACCACCGCTGCTTCCTTTATTTTTGTGTTTCACTTATGATACAACTCTGTGGTGCACCCTAGGGGGTAACCTGACCCTGAAGAGGAACAATCAGGCAGATGGAGGTGAAGGGGGTAAGATGCAAAAAAGCATCATCACTTACGCGTGCGGTCATGCATTCGCGTACGCTCGCGATCCCATGCATATTGGGTCAACCACTTAGCAAGAAACATATTTTAAGGAGGAAACAATGCTTCTGGCTGAGTTTATTTTTTTAAAGACAGTGCAATCCTCTGTTTGTTGTGACATTTTATCCTCTGATTGGATTATAGCTTTCTCTGCAAAGCTCCACTGCCCGCCCTGAAGGGATATTGCCTAAACCTGACAGGAATTGATGCACTGACCTTACTAGCTTGTCCACCATTAGGAAGAACCACCTCATGGGTACACTGTGAACAATGAAGGATGTAAAACCAAGCCATGTATCGTCAATACATATGCTGATACATTTATTACACGTTGTACCGGTGGGATGTGGCTGAATATGGTTGATGATGGATCACACATAGCAGCCTACAGGGTAACAGGCCATGAAAACCGCTTTAGGACGCCATTCGGACAGGAAGCGCCGTGTGCCCAGCTTGTCACTAGCACAGACCACACGCCCTCAAACGTTAGCCTGCCTACGAGAAAGAAGGCACATGGTTGCTAGGAGACCAAAATAAA
Organism: Molva molva; assembly: GCA_900323295.1. NCBI lineage: Eukaryota > Metazoa > Chordata > Actinopteri > Gadiformes > Lotidae > Molva > Molva molva. The sequence continues at coordinate 6,063 of OOFG01066324.1, read as the reverse complement.
CAGGGATTTTCCTGTGACGAATACAGATGCGATACAAGGATCCGAACGAGAATCCAAACAATGCTCGACGCAGTAATGAAGGATGGTTTCTATCCCGAACGGCGCTCATAAAAGGATTTCTAGATGAGATGGTTCACTAGTTACATGTCTTGATTCCAAGGGGAATCAATGTTTGACATGCAGCCGAACCAAGTTACTCAGAATCACCTGGCGAACACACCCTGGGGGCCATCCTCCATTATTCATCAATGGAGACATTAATGCATATTGTATGTCTCATGTATCTGGAAGATGGACTAGGCTAATTAAGATGCAGCGATAGCTTGTGTTCTCTTGCACAACAACGTGCGTGTTTGATCAGTAGCATGTCGGTCAAAAATTCAGCAACAAGTTAGAAGTGCAACAAAATCGGCTTTGCTTTCCACAAATGGTTAAGTAACCATTTGGTTAAGTAACCATGTGCCTGGAACACAAACTAATTTAACAGGCTGGTGACCGTTACTCTGTTAATGTTTTCATTCTGTCTTGCTTGTCTGCTGCCAGGTACAGGCACACATCTGTGTTGTACTTCAAGCGTCACTGAACAAGTGGTTACCACACATTTTTCTAAAAAAAAATGAAACACCCAGTTAGATGTACAGAGAGTTAAAAGCTTTTCATTAGAACACTGCTTTCTCTCAAATAATGGAGTATTGGTTGCATCTGACTGAACAGATAAACACTTCCTGTTCAAGGCTCTCATAAACAACTTCAAACCACACTTTTTGTTGATTAGTTTATAATTAAGGCAAGCTCGTCCTTTATAAATTATTGTATCACATAAGTATCACATAGGAGGAAAGTTGTGTACATGTACTGAACTGAAGGGGGTCACTTGTAGCAATCTCTCTATGTAAATGAGTTCCACAGTGGGTGACGATCGACCCCTTCTCTTGACGTTGAAGTTATTCATCAGCCAAGCATGTAATTACGAACACAAGATGCTCATGTTAGCTCCCATGCATACCTGTGACAACATGACAAGAGTAGCAGGGGTGGCTGTCTCCACAGCAGCAGCTTTTACCTCCCGGGTGTTGCTGTCAGAACACTGAGGATAACCTGCAGGAGGAAGGGAGGGAGGGAGAGAGGGGTGAACAGTAACCGTAACTTCATTAAAGTAATTAAAGCAGATGCTCACAAATCAATGTCTTGGGAGAGTTTATGTGCTTCACTCTTCTTTTCTGTTTTGGATGACAAGCATTGGGCTACTTGGTTGTCTGTGAGAGTGTGATCAAATTTAAAGCAAATCATCAAATCGTTTTTATGTTCCAATTAATATGGGAGTTTATTTTCCCACTTGTTAATCGTCAGCTACCAGTCTTCCACTCGAGACTATCTGAGCTCGCTATGGAGATATCATACGATATACCATGATTAGCATGCAAGCCCAGGGTCAGACAGACACGCCAATTAAACCTAAAGGCAATTTAGGGGTTTCAAAGTTGTTAAAACAGTTTGAGGTGACTACATTGAGGCTACTGAGATAATAAATAAACCATTATTCTAGCACATGCAGCAGGACCCCATTTGGTATAAAAGATACAGATCTTCCTCAAAGGTTGTTTTTTTACAAACATACTGATTGTACTTATACACGTAAATGAATATACAGTATGTCACATGCTTTTTTGTAATAGAATATTTAGATTTGATTTGATTTGCCTTTCCCCTGCAGAGATCCTATTTAAAGCACATGCCTTATCTAAATGTTCCATAAGCCTATTTGTCAAGCACATATTCAAAAGGGCCACCAGAGCAATGGGGACCTGCAACAATGACAGCTGCTAGCTACAAAACAATGCATCTGTCTTGGGCTTTGCATATGAGGAATAGCTTGGCATTTAGTTTTGGATTTGGTCCAGGCTGAGGCCAAAAACTCTTTATTTTTATACAGCTGCCTAGCAATCATGAGTGTGTCATGGGTGAAATTAAGAGGAATACTCCAAATCAGTTCTGCAGCCTAATATCCAGAGTACAATAAGTGGTGGTGCAACAATGACGTTCCTAGTGATTCCTTCTTACACTTTGTTTGTAAAAAAATTTTTAGAACACCTTGTGTTTGTTCATACTCAAATTAAACAATGCATAGTTAATTTGACTATACTGTACTGTATAGTCAAATTAATATTTCCCACACAAAAAGGATTTGACAAAAGCGGGCAGAAATTAAGACCGCAGGCAAAGCAACACTTATCCCTGTCTTCTTTCCTTGCCTAAAAATAGAGCCTTGCGACGAGGGTCACTGGCAGAGGCTGCAGTAGCACCAGTCCCCCTGTGCATGTCACATTAAATCACATTCTTTTTTGTTAATGTGTATGTAGGACCCAACCCAGTGGTTTCGCAGTTTGTTATTAAGGTGACTCAGAGATCAGGGTATGCACGAAAGGCCTTATTCCCACTTTTAACTAGCAACCACCCCCCACAACACACATCTTACACATTGTTGGAGCTAATTAGGCTAGTTAGGCTAATTAGCTATTTGTGGCTATGGTTGCCGAAGGAAGCTATAGGTGTTCCTATTAACAGCTTGGGACCACGTCATGTAGTTTCACATGCTGTGCAGATTTACATGAATAGTATGTCTGATGAAGTATGAGTATGCTTAAAAGGCCCAGGAAATGAGAAGACACCATGGAGCACAACCCAACAAGAGGGCCAGACCATCCCATCCCCTAACATTTATTTTATGTCCTTCTCCATCTTCCACTCCAACATCTGGCTCAGTCCGATCCCGAACGTACCATAGCCTTTAGCACAGACTTAACACCCACCACGACCCATCCACCCCACCTCTGGCATTCATCTTTAAGCATCTCCCTCCCAGTGTGACATCAACCAATATAGGGTCTTCAAAAGCCTCCTCAATAGCATCTCTGCACACTGAGTGGATTCCCCATTTGTATTCTGGAAGCCTGGAGTCCCTGCAGAATGTACCCGTCTGCACTCTTTTTTCCTTTGAACTCCACACTAGCTTCTTGGACCCGCAGGCACGGACTTCCATCACGGCCGCGGATGACGGGAACCTGTGATGAACGGTTCATTAGGAAGATAAATGGTGCTTCTGAGTTCATCCCTGGCGTGGACTGAGATTTTCCTGAGAATCTCTTGGTCACTCTTTGCACATATATTCAGGCCATAGCACCTCTGCAGTCCCCCAGGAAGACTGCCACCTTGGGCCTAATTCAAAGCTATGATTAACAAAATAAGCGTTAAGACAAGTGTCTTAAAAAAACCATTGTGGTAAGTAGCACAGTGTGGTAGTTACATAGCAAGGTTCACACCAGTCTGTCCAACATTAAACAGATGTTTTGCTCCTTGATGATTATGATTGATGATCTTTACAATGACCAGCCAGTGTTTTATTCAAGTGGCTTGTCCAGTCCTCTTTGACAGGAAATTGTGATATGTTACCTGAATAGGCGATTTAACTGTTTTTAAAGAACTTCATGTAGATGTATTGAGGAAATGGTTTTTCCTCAATACATCTTTGTTATGCAGTGGACTATTAAAAAGTTTATGTGTCTATGTCTTCATTTATATAATTTCCAAACTATTTACATGGTTTTGATAGGTAAAATAGCATTAATGATGATGACTATGGATAAAAAATTATTGGACATAGAGAGCGAAGTCAGAGAGCAAAGAAGAGCCTAAATGTATGTGGTGGGAAGCGGACCGGATGTTTGCTAATGACACCCTTTAGAATATTTGGTAATGGCTGCCTATTAGTCACACTTACCACGCAATGGTTGTTAATGAAGGTTTCCCCTCACTCACTTCTCAAATGTCAGATAACATTAATAATTCCATCCTTCCGTGACATTTGTCAACTCTTTCTGGATGAAAATGACAGCAACAACCAAAGTAACAGGGGCTTACTGATAGGGCACTGTCATTGCTGGTTCCAAGATATAGAGCATGGGGACGCGTTGTAGTTTTGAACACACTTTTCTGCATTTAGCTAGCAGTGAGTAACCATTGCTCTGAATTGATTCTTCTCCTGTTCAGAGCACTCTGTAATATAGTTAGGTTTCGTCCTTCATGTTTCATAGCGCAACCATGGGGGGTTGTCTACCATGCAGCCTCTTGAGCCAGTAGTAACACAGCAGTCCACCCTCTGTATACCAAATGATGTGGAGTATACACTGATGCTAATCTAGATAGAGGACTTTCTATTACTGCCCCTCCCCCTCCCTCACTCCGTACCTTCCTCCCTCTTGCGCTCTCCCTCTTTGTTCAACACTGTACTGATTGTGCTGCAATATCGCGTGGCCATAGTCTCGCGCACTGTAGTAGACGGACGCCGCGCGAGGCATCTCCCGGGCTTATTAAATCAATTGCGCATGACTAAATGCGTGCTAGAACTACAGCAGCAACGTGGCTCGGGAAGGAGCCGTGTGCGGCTGAATAAAAGAAAGAAAGAAAGAAAGAAAGAAAGAAAGAAAGAAAGAAAGAAAGAAAGAAAGAAAAAAGAAACCCACTCGCTCCACCCCCACTGTTCACGCGCCTAATTATATCTAGAAATAATACATTAAAAAAACACCTTGCTTGTTGTATGTGGGCATCTATTCAAAGAACGCCTTTGATATGTATGAGCACATGCTGAATGCATATTCATGCACCTTAAACTTATGTCTCCATTCTTGTTGTATGTTGTAAATAAATATGTAGACGACAAGTTCTCTTTGATTTTAGATTTTTTTTTGCCAGCCTCTGAACCGTTTTTGATGACACACCAAGTCGAAGTGGCGCGTTTGTCCGCAACAGTTGAAGTGAGAGATTATTGAGCCTGTGTGACGGTTCTGTGGACTGTGTGAGGGACCTGCCCCCAGACATTCGCAGTACAGTAGCCTGCTGACTTGCTTGATCACAGTGCCATAGCAACTCGGTTCCTGAGTGCAGTGAACGCTTATTCGGCTGAGGAGCCGGCAAAGGGAGAGGATCGAGAGAAATAAAGAAGAAAAAGAAAGACCAAATAAGAGAGAGAAAGACACAGAGGGTGGAAGCTACAGAACAGAGGGCGTGAAGTGTGTGGAAAGGAAAATAAAAGTGGAGAACACTGTAAGCGGTGAGTACACAGTTGTCAGCTCATATTCTCTCACTTGTTTAAAATCTAGCTTTCAGCCTTTTCCTCCCCTTTCGCTTTGATGCTGTTTTTTCCTCTTGATTTATCTGTAGGCGAGGTTGTTGGGGGAACAGGTAGCAGGTTGTCAGTGTGTTGGAGGATGAGAGGGTGAGACCTAACCTAGCGCGGTGCTCTGCGCTAGATGCACACCCAGAATGATTGTATTTCTTTAACAATGTTATTTAACTAAAGGGCATTCTAAGCGATAGAGATTATGTTTTTTTGCGTTTAAAACAGCCAGAAGTACAATTTTATATTTACTTTTAAATAATAGCCTGCACGTTGATTATTCCAGCTTCTCCGCGTCTCCGTTTCAGTCTGCTTTACTTCTGTGGCATATTCATGATTTATGGAGGCACCGTGTTAATATTTAATTAGATTCTGAAGCTTCCACTTTTGGCCTCACTTGTCTTTTCGCACATTTCTCACATGGTGTGTGGGAACATGGTTAAATGGCCAGATAGTATTAACTTGGTCCTTTACAACGCGCCCTGGTCCACACCTGTATGATGGAGGTGAGGTGGGCGCCTGTTTAGCTGCATAGCGTAAAATGTGGAGTCAGGCAACGGAAGAAGGAAATGTGTGTTTTTTATGAATGTCTGTGTGTATGTGCATACGTGTATTTTATTCGACTATGTATTAATTATTGAGTAGGCATATGGGCAATATTTGTTAGTGTGTTTATGTGCCTGTGTGAGAGTATGTATGTATTTATGTGTGTGTGTGTGTGTGTGTGTGTGTGTGTGTGTTTGTGTGTGTGTGTGTGTGCGCGCACGCGCGTGTGTGCATGCCTGTGTCTGTGTGCGCGTGTGTATGCATGTTTGCATCATGTGTTTTTGTTACTTTACCTACTTCTGTTTGTGTATCCGTTGCGTGGTGACTCAGTGAGACCCCCCCCC
>OOFG01066316.1:0-13751 GCA_900323295.1 Molva molva | reverse complement strand
CGCCTAACATCACATTGCATGTTTGTATGTGTGTGTGTGTGTGTGTGTGTGTGTGTGTGTGTGTGTGTGTGTGTGTGTGTGTGTGTTTGTGTGTATGTAGCCTATTTCTTATGTCTTTGACATTCCATTCACTTAATAGATGGTTTAAAATCTGCCATAATAAACAAATAATAACCTGGTGAAAAAGTTAGGCCTTACGATTTATTAGAAGCCTATGCTCTGCTTTCATTATTCAATTATGAATGCATTAATTTAGCTCAAGTGTGATTTGACTTTGCGAGAACCTTTTTCAAAAATTTGTCATAGTCTACAACCTTCTTGCTACGTCATGGAGATTTTCTGTTTATAACGGCATGTACTGCATTATGATAATTTAGCATAATTAAAACCCAAATGGACACAAATCAATCAAAACATACAATTTTCTCTTTCTCAATATCTTTAGAATCAGGAGTTCAACTTTAACCGAGCTTGGTAAAGGCTTTGCATAGTTGTATTATTAATTATTTAATTACATTAATATTCATTTAATGAATGTGTAATAATTCAATTATTTTAAATTGTAAATGAATGTTCTTACTACCTCAGGTATATTAGCATCATTGTTGAAGGACGATAGGTCGATGGATGGGACGATGGATCCTCGCTGTAGTTTTGCTTTTATGCCAGCAGATGTCATCCGAGGGCCATCTTGAATTTAAACTCGAATGAGTCTCGGTTGAGTATTTTCCAATGTGTTGTAACCCCTTTTATTTTACCAGCCTCCGTCTTGGTGCTCTGGCGCTACTACAGTTTACAGTCTCCATATATTGTTTAAAGATAACATCAGTCAAACCATAACCAACCCAGTAATCAACTTAAAAAAAAAAGACTAGTGGCAGGAATCTTAGTATATATTCATTAGCAAACTAAATGATAAAAACCCAACCAAATTGTTTTGGCAAATACTGGTTAAGGGTAGGCCTACCATGGGAGAGGGTCAGTCAAGTCAAAATAAACTGAATCAGTGCATTTGACCAACAAAAACAAATACTTTGAGTATTTGTGTCCATCTATTACATTAAAAGTACAGTAAACAACAATAAATAAAGATAATAGAAAGGTCATTGTCCTAATGTTTCTTCTATTTAGCAAAACACAATCTTGTTTTTCAATTAACCCAATCCGTGTGCGTTATTGCAAAGTTAACTATCACTTGAGTCAGAATAATCTAAAATCTGATAAGACTTTAGCTCAAATCTAAGTGAATGGGGCGTTTCAATTTCTTTCCATTCATATTTATTACTACTAATCATGTAGCTGGAGGCCGGGATCTGTTAACGTGTAGTTGGCTAACAGCGAACACAAACTCGGCCAGCACTAGTAACAAGTAACTTTAAAAGTGTCTGTAAAGGTTTCAAATCAACACTGTGTAGACTGGCCACTGTAGAAATACATTTATTAATATCCCCCTCTGAAACCTTCATCCACTCACGGAATTGGCTTTGTCTTTGGTAGAATAACTCTGTAACGAAACAGGAAACAAGTTGTTACTCTGCCCATTTCAGATATTGGCTTCCGGCCTAGGCTCCATGGCGTCTCTCCCCAGAAGTTCTGCAATAGCATCAGGACTCTTGGATCCCAGTCTTACCCCCTTCCTAATGGTGCTTGTGTTATTGGTAAGGTTGGAGACTCATGGTATAGCATGTTACATTCCATCAAGGAGAGCAGAACTTTCCACAGGAAATTAGCTGAATGCCAGCCATTCCGTTGAAAACCTTGAAATAATAAACCTTTAGGAAAGGTTTGTGAGCATGGTGTGTTTCGGCTTACTGAGTTGGGCTGATCAAAGGTCAGTCCATCAATGAGGAAATATGCAAGAACACCCATTATGGGGTAACTATGATGTGAACTGTCAAGTATTTTAGAAAGTAAAATACAATGTGTGAAAGATGACTTTACTCTGAGTTTGTGTTTATATGTTTGATTTAAACATCTCTCTCTCTCTTTATCTGACCTTATAGCCAACAGTAAAACGATTGATTATTTATGTAAAGACAGCAAAACTTATTGCTCTATTTTAAAAACGTCCCTCTGGAAAGCAGGCACACATTTGCTCATTGTAATCTTTAAAAAAAAATATTTCAAAAACACACACATTTCATATCTTGTACCCATAGTACATTAAATTGTTTATTGTATACGGTCTATCCTCTACAATTTACTTGGTATCACGTTGTATACAATAAAGCAGGGTGTGTGTTTTTTCCAATAGAGGAGCCTATGCGAGTGCATGCAACACTGTAGGTGTATGAAAGCACAGGTAAAAGCAGGAGGACTCTACCTGTCTACCGGTCTCCTTGTCCCAGCTTCACAACCTCCAGACAGTAAAATGTGTGTTGTGGGCATGGCAACGTGTGAGCGTGAGACTAGGCTACATGTTGACAGAATATGTGCAGGACTAATGCATTGCATTTTACATGATGGTGCTGCTCAGCGCTCTTCCACCAGGAGCTGCAGTCGGTCCTCCCCGTAGCTCGGTGTAATGTGTCCAGTATCGATGGCCTCGCAGTCATCCGAGAAAAACACCAGGTCCTGTCGGTGGACAATCAAGTGGAAACATTGTGTATTAGGCCTACTTCCAACGTAGACCATTGGCCAATATAATGGCAGGTGCTCGTTACGGTTCTTACCCGATAACAAATTCTGCTGATGATGGAGTACAGGTTCTCCAGTTTGCGTTTGAGAAGGACAATCCGGGGACGCTCTTTGCAGTACTGATTCGGGTGGTTTAAGACCACATAGAGGATGTCCCGGAGCTTGGTCGTGATGCAGGCATTCTAGAGTGATAGAGAAACAACTGATGTATGCATACGATACAGAATAACTTATTTACAATCAATGTATTGACCATTGTGTAGCAGGGGCGATTCTATGATTTAACCTTTAGGGGGGTGCAGCCCCAAGTAAGATGTAGTTACATCTGCAATGGTTTATCATGTAGGCTACTCACTAGAGGAAAGGGGGACTTTCAGAAAGGTGTAGGGTTATTTCTTAATATCCATGGGTTACTTTATAATTTGGTCCTTCTGTGGTAACCCGAGGGCAATAATGCACGCACACTTGTAACTCAGTTTAGTGTCTTTACTGAAAACCATCTCACGGCATAACAGCCAAAGTATAAACGATACATTCCGGTGCAGAGCGAACTGTAGAACCACCCAGCGGAGCACACAGGTATAGGCACAAGGGTTCCGGGGTGCCGGATATAAATGAGTGCAACACTAATTCAGTCTATAACACCTTCCAATCCTCCCAGACACTGTTTTCTTTCAAACGATCAGCCCCCCTAACAGTTTGGATGAAGCCTAAATAAAATTGGTTCACTTCATTTGAGGAAAATTATTATTTCGAGGGGGGCTTAAGCCCCAATACATAGGATCTAAAATCGCCCCTGTTGTGTAGCCTACCACAGGGAAGGCTCTTTAATAAACATGTTCCAAGTAAAAAGTCGAGAATAAACTTTTCTTTTTTCTTTGTGGTAGTGTCCATTCTATTCATTTTCATTTAGTCATTTAATTAATTTTCAGCTACACGTTTACTGGTAATATTATGGAACATGATTCTGGTCCAAACTGGACAGATTCCATCACGTCACGTCAAGGTGTACTACAACTTACGTGAATATCAATGAAGATCGTTGGCAAAACTTCCGCACAGGTTTTCTGAAATCCAAAACACAGGGATTGCGATGAAAGACGGGTTTACGACACGAAGACAGCCAACTGTGTAGTTCGAGGTCAATATGAATCGTCTTACCGTGCGATGATAGGTATGGATCTTATTCAGCAAAGACATTGTTTCTTTGCCCAAACCAAGCGCTCTGGAATAGCAGGTTGGTGGTGCACCATCAGACCACCACACACAGCTGAGAAAGCACACCATGGTTGCAAGTCCAAGCTTCATTTTGTTGCGCTGTCCAGACAAGATGTTACTGTGGTCTAGGAGTCTTGAAAATATGTGGAGCTGGTTGTTCTGTGCCGTTTTTAAGATGGAGTGATGGGGGTGGGGGGTAGACTACACTGACGTCGAGACTGTTGAGCAAAACAGTTTGGCATTTTGAAGTCACCTCACCATGGACTGAGCATTACAAAATATTTTATTATTATTTGACAGTTTGAAAGAGCCTGGCTACACATGGTATAAGTGACAGTCCTTGGTCATTTTCCAGAAAAAAAGTTTATAAGACCATATTGCCTACATCCCATTGATACAATTCAGTGAACTGTTCCAAAGATGTGAGGCATTGGCGACCAAGTTACTTAAGACTTCATGGACTATAGTTTTCAGTCACTGGATTTAAACAGAACAATTGCCGGAGGAGCATGTTCACGAACAATAACAATCGTTTTGTACATAAATGCATATAGTCAATATACTTGTGTGCAGAGCTGCCAACTCTCACGCATTGAGCGTGAATCTCACGCAAATGACCCTCTCCACACGCGCTCACGCCACACCTCCTATTTTGAACAAATACACTTACATAAAATGAGTGTGGGTTACTTTAAACTAAAACATTTATTTGATTCACATTCAACAGATAAATAGTATATCATATAATAACATAAAAATACAACATTTTATGAATCCATACTTTTCAACATTTTAAAACATGTTTTTTTTCGATCTAAGCCATGTGACTCTGGGATATCTGTTATGGTGTGTTCGCACTAAAAGCGAAGCGAAATTTTGGCGCGGCGCCAGCCAAGCCGGCCGCTCGAATGGCGCGGCACGAACGACGCGGTTCACACGAATTCTACTCGCTCGAACGACGCGAATTCGCCTCATTCGCGTGTTCGCGAATATTTGAACTTTGGCGCGAATTTCGCTTGATGCTGAATCACTGTAACACGAATAGAATATTCGCTTCGCTTTTGGTGTGAACACACCTTTAGGGGTTCTGGGATACATATTCTAAACCTATGGGCATGTGTTGAACGCCATTCAAGTCTTTTTTCGAGTTGTAATGCCGTGATTAAAAAGTAATTTGATCAAGTATTGCCAACAAAAAAGCAAATACTGCCGCAATGAAGGGGGTTCTGTGGGACCGCAGACTTAGGTCCGGTCTGGGTCAAGAAGTCCAAATCTCACTCCAAGGTTTTCTGAAAACTTTGCAGCCCTGCTGGTTACTTTTAATGGAAGATGAGCAAGTGCCATTTCCATGTCTCTCAATGGCATAACCGAAGTGTTGCGTAGCCACACAACGTACTTTCATGTCAACATGGTTTCTACGACGTGAAGCAAAACAAGGCTTTCTTGAAGCCTAGACTTTATTACAGCGCTGTAGCAGGGACCTCCGGTATGAGCTCGTGAGTGAAGCCGTTGACAGCCTTCCTTTCATGGGCACTTATTTCACAAAGAGTCGGTGTGTTACGCGACTACCATTCCGTTCTTATTTTTAATTTCTGGCATAGGCCGCCTGTATTTATCTTTTTGAAACTTAAATTCAAATTCAAAAATTTTGGCTCAATTTATTTGTCCCAATGATGCAACATCAATGTGTGCAGAACTCCTTAAATAAATTCCAATCATCGATGAATGAAAAGTATAAGAAACCGTTGATTAAGTTGCATTGGCTCGAGTTGTCAAACTGAACGACATTTGTGAGCTTTTGGAAATAAGGATGTGATTGAAGAGGGATTTATATTTTCTGTCGCAGCAGCGGGTCTTTTAATGTCTTTCTAATCAACATTTTAACGTGTTGTATTTTTCATAAATATGTCCCCATATGCTAGGCATAAACAAAACCATTAAAAAGGGTTGTGTTTATGTGTGAATTATTTCACAAGGGGAGTCGGCTTCTATTTGATATATATTTTAAATTACATACATTTAGAAATCATTTATATTGGGGGGCAACTTCATGTTTTTCAGAAGTTGGAGGGGACATGTTTCCTCTGTCCCCCCCCATGCCCTATTAATGGGGCCAACTGTTATTTAAGAATATATTCATGTTGAAGTCCATATCCATTTGTGTTCATTGCAAATTTATAAATTAAACAATTTATTTTATTTGTCTGGTTTGGCTTGTTTTATCAGATTTTCCAACTGTTTACATTTTTACTAATCAATTATGACCAAATTTTGGGTCGCTTGGCCTCAACACACGTAATCTCACTCCAAACATTTTGTGAAACTTGGCAGCCCTGCTTGTGTGGTTTAAATAATTAAACAGCTGCTTTATAAAGAGATACCACAACTTAATAAAAATTTAATATATATATAATACCAATTTTAAGTCAAAACAAAAAGTATTTTCTAAACCTTCTGACACAGCATGAGTGTCATCAGGGCATGAAGTCATTGCATCCTAAACACCTGACGTGGTGACATATCTGTCTCAGGGTGGGACTGTTGGAGCCACAGAGCCCTTCTTCAGGTTGAGGAAATTCCTCTTCTTTTTCCTCCTGGGGAAATCCACGGCGTCATGTGACTCCGGTGGAGCCCGAAACACAAACAGCCTTTCCCCTGTCGAGGGGGTGGGACTGGGGTGGCCGTGGTTGGTGTTGATGGGTGGAGGAGGGGAGCTGCACGGGGCTTCAGACTCTTGGTCTGCTGCTTGTGTAGAAAGTGGTCGCTGCTGTGACGGCGTGTTTTCAGCCACAGATGATTTGTTCAGAGCAGCCCCCTCCAGTCTGTTCTCCTCCACCAGCATTGGTGGAAGGTGTTTAGAGGCTCTGGGTGGCGCCATGGGATTGAACAGTTTTTCCCAGATTTCTTGCCTTTTTACTTGAAGTCTAGGGAAATGTAATGAGAAAGGATTATTGCGTTTGTATAAATATTGAAAAATGTATGTATATATGTCATTTTGTGGACAGCTTTATCCAAAGCACATTGCAATACTATGAGTGAATACATTCTTAGCATGGATGGTTGAAATAGTAAGAAATAAATAGGATATACTCAGAAGATTTCTGTAATTTGCACCTACCGGCCTCCAACCAGATGGAGATCTGTCCCCTCAGCACACCTCATCGCTTCCCTTAGTTTGACAAGAAGACTTCGGTCTGGTTCCCTGGGAGACCTGGAAGGAATTAGGAATGAGTCAGACTGGTAAGTATATGTGAAAAACTAAAAAGATAGAGAATGTCAATGTTAGTGTCGAAACGCTGACTGGATCTTTTTAACATAATGAAAGCCAAAAAAACTCCCTAGGGCCAACAAAACATGTTGCGTGTGAGTGAACAAAAATACATTTATAATAATCATTAAGTGGCTTTGGTTAACTACAGAAACATATTTCTTAAATCAGTCCATGCCAAGAGTTTATGCCAATCTATTTAAAGCTTATCTTCGATCTGTGAAGAATACATTTATTTATATTAAACAGCTGCTGGCTGATGATTGGCTAGTTTACATTTTATTTTTAGATGATTGATTATATTCGAGTACAATTTCCACATCACAGCTGGTACTGATTTTGAATCAGTCTGGCATTCTTTTTAGTTTTTTTATCCAACAACTACATAGAATCCCATACAGGCAAAAACATTTCCCTGCAAGTAAATAAAAAAAAATGATATTACAAGTGTAATGTCAATTTAATCACCGACTTAGTCAAACAGTCTCAAGACTTCTGTCTCTATTTGAGGTCCATACTTTATGAGACCAAGTAGAACAAAATCAATGAGCCATATGCCCACAGAACTGGCTTATTTTTCCAATTAGGTGAGGTTATTTGTTTTGTTGTTTTTTGGCTGGACAGTTCTGGTTGGAGGGGCCCAAATCCGTTGTGCATTATTCATCCACAGCGTCATCCAGAGTGCAGGCCAGGCTGTGACGGGAAGTGTTCCACAGGCCCGGCCAAGAAGTCAGGAGCGGAGATGAAAACGGGACGAACATGTGTGAAATATTTCGTTGTTGGTGAAGGGACAGTTGTGGGAAGCAAATATCGCATTGAGTTACCAGATAGCTGTAATCAAACTGTCCAGCAAGATTACCTGGGCAGGACATTGTTGTAGTAAAAATATACCTTCAGTGCCTTTATTTTTAAAAGTATGTTTTTTATCTATGATATCTGGTGTGGAAATTCCCTGGTGATTCTCTCAAAGCAAGACGTCCACAATTGTCTGTTTTACATTTAAAATCTGGAAAGTGTACATATTTCCCAGGAAGAAAACTTGGCACAGTTTGTGAAAACAATGGTTTTCTTAAGTGTCCTAGGCACCTCTAAGAATAACCATTGTAATAACTGTCCAAGTTATCTTTTGGGGCAAATATGCACACTTCCCTAATGCATATTCAAAAGAAAATCATCACGCATACTGAAATACTGGTGGGATTGCTGTGAAAGCGGACCCCAACTATATACAGTTCTTATTTGTCATTCTTATTTGCTGACCGAAATTGTCAAACATATGTTCAAAGGTGCAAAATGCCTCAAGTCTCTTTGGGGTTAAGGCTTGGAGTGCTAGAATGTTTCAGAAGAGTGCACTATAACGTATTGTGTCAGCAAAACACGGTCCAGACCGCAGTGATAAACCTGTGAGCCAGGAGAGTTGTGCAAGACAACGCTACTGATGTGCAAATAAGAGTTTGGGCCACGGCCATCGTCACGCTGTCAGAATAGTGGTTAGCAATAAATATCAATACCTTGACAGGGACCCAAATGATTCACCTGGTTGCTATTTCACCATCAAATCTATCTTGGCAGTTGAAAAAAGTAGTTTCAAAATGGAAGAAGATGAGAAGTTCGCGAAAACTTGAAGGTGCTGTACGACAGATTTAAGATTTTTATTTGAGTGCAATTTGTTAGGACTGCCATAGCCATCCGTCGGCTATTAGTGAGTGAAATGTGCTCTGAGAATATCTGCTCTGGTTGACTGCACCTGCCTCTGTATGAGACAATTTATATCTTAGAGTTGGAGAAATGTAGGGAGGGAGGGAGCAGAGAAGGTGGGGCCGTTTTATTTTGGGTTGTTTTGTTTAAAAATCTTGCTCTATTCCGCTTTTTTCGTCTCTCTCTCTCTGAACAACTCTCGAATCTTTGCTACAGCACCTTTAACATATCGGTAGACACTTTACAACACTTTATAAGCAAACTTAAAAAGGACACTTAAAGCGAAAGTGAACCCCCTGTTTCAACTCACATTTAACCACTATGTAAAAAAAAATGCATTATGGGCTGAGAGTTTTAAGAAGGGGGGCGTGTTATCCACATGGTTATGACCCACCCCAACTTTGTAATACTTTTGTAGTAGTAGTTCTCTATAATGAGCGATATTGTATTGAAATGCACCACACATCGTGGCGTTATACTAATACGTTTCTGGGAAGCTTAATTCTCTCTCGGGCTCGGCTATCAACATCAACCGCTGCACAGACGGAGCTCCACACATACACACACAGCGAAAAGACCTCTAGTGGAAAGTTCACAAACTGATTTGCAGAGACTGGCACAAAACTAGGATTTTACTCCTGTTTTCTCTAAATGATGGTCTTATTTTATTCCAGTGACGAAATGGCATAGATTACTATGTTGACGATCGTATAACCAACATGACCACGTTTAAAATAAATGGTTTTGGGTTCACTGGCTCTTTAACAAGGACTTTTAACATGGACGCGTACCCTGGGCGGGCCTGCTCCGTGGAGGCGGAGGGCAGGCTGTGTTTGGGGCGGCACAGGGCGTCGACCACAGAGAGCAGCTCAGACTCGGGCAGCGTCGGGAGCAGCAGACGCAGGGCCTCCAGCAGCACCTCCGTGGACACCTGACTCTGCTTGACCAGCCGAGACGCAAACTCCAGCTCCTGGGGAGGGAAAATGGGAGGGAAGTCATGAGATCCCGGCGGAGCAGGATAGTCGACTGATTAGGGTGTTTGATCGGTTCTGTGTTCGATCCCCGATGTCAGCATGTCTACCTACAGCAAGATGCCTTACCCCGAGTGGTTTCAGAATGACATTCAGTCTAAGCCGCTTTGCGCCAAAACATCTGCTAAATGACTAAATGTAGTATAACTCACTTATTCTAATCTCATGTTGCAAAAAGTCGAGAAAGACCCTGATATTCATGTCATGACATGATCTTGGCACTGTGGAGTGAATAAGATACAGAGAGAAAAAAACAGAGCTTTTTTTTCCACAATATGGAAAAAAAAGAATGAAGATGAACTTTACTGTCTTCACCAGAGTAAGAAAGATGCTGTGTGTGTGTGTGTGTGTGTGTGTGATAAAGTATATAAAGGTGTATAAAGGTGGGCAGTTCTCACCTGGTCACAGTGTGCATATAATCTCTTGAGCTCCAGCTGCTCCTTTAAATCCTCCATGACCTGGCTCCTGGCGCTTGACTCCTGAAGCCTGGACAGGAGAAGACACGACGGATGATAAAACACTGCAGTCCTCCACGACGCTCAGGACATTACACCCCGATGCTCAGGACATTACACCCCGACGGACACTTCTGAGGCCAACGCGACACCCCCACCTCTCTGACAGCGTGGCGAAGACGCCGTCACACTTGCACAGAGCCTCCTGGAGGATGATGGACATCCGGAAGTCTCGCCGGACCTCAAACAGCCTCTTCCTGTCACTCTCATCTTGATCCTCCACCTCCATCTCGTCTTCTTCTTCGCCCTGGGAGTCCTCTGGGATTCTGGCTGACCTGTCTCCGCACTGAGTGCTTTCCAAGCAGCCCAACCCGGCCCTCTCCTCCTGGAGCTGCTTCTCTGCCTCCTCCAGACTCTGTGGTGACAGTAAACTACCCATCAAGCTTTACATCTGCTGAATAATCATTCATCCAATGGTGTTGGTGAGGTCATGGTTAGTGACTTATTGCAACAAAGGATAAATAACGCAAAAAATATATAAAATATATAAACAAGTTGGGAAAAATCAAGTCCATCTGCAAACACAAATAGGCTTATAACACAAATAGGCTTGTAATGCACCAGCAGGCGTATAACTCAACAGCTCTTATTTAGTCTTTCACCAGCACAAGCTATTGCACCATGTACTGCACTGCCATCTGTGGAAGACGGATCTATCCTATGCAGCCTTGTATTTTTTCTTCCTTTCCCCCACTTGGCTTTTTGCCTTTCCCTATGAGGGCTTAAGAGTTAGCGGTTATGGTAATGCGAGACCATTTATAATGAAGGGCTTTACAAAAAACTTAACTCGCTAAGCTTCTAAGGGTCCTGTTACATCAGGCATAATTGTGTTGCGCAGTATATTCCCAAGACCGTTAAACAAAACAAAACAAAACAAAACATTGAACTGAATGGACAGTGTTTTGCAAGAAACAGCTTCACAGACAAATCTCTGGCGATAAAACCATTTCTACCACTATTTCTATCAATTTCACGACAACCTCAAATTAGCCATGTTTTATTTTTCGCCTTGCTGCCTCATTCAGTGGTGTCGTTTCCGAGGTAAAAGGGCTGTAACACAATCAGTCAGCCACTAAAAAGGAATAAGAACCATGTCCCACCGAGCAGTGGTGGTGTATGCTCTGGGCCATTTCCCCTTTCTCCAGGCTCCGTCTCTCCCTGAGCTGACGGGTGAGCTGGCTCTGCAGGGAGAGCATGGCCCTGGACGTCTCCAGCACCTTGGTCCTCTTCTCCGCCTTATGGTAGTGGATGGCAGCCATCTGCGTCGCCAGGTCATCCGCCTGAGAGCGCAGCCCGCTCTGTCTCTGCCTCTCCGTCTCCTCTCGGACCTGGTGAGATGAAGAGGAGGAGAACGCCTTGATTCTTCTGTATGAAATATGGCACATATGTGACATAGAAATAATTATGACTAGAATGATGATGATTATGATAGAAAGTAAAACGCCCCGTTCACCCAGATTTAAGCTTGTCTGCCCTCAGACTTTAGACATGAATCTAACTTTAGATATTAATATAAAGCCTGATTTGTGAGACTAACATGTAATGTAATAAGTCATGACATTCTCCTTGGCTGCATTTTGTAAAAAACAATCTTTATTTATTACTCAGTAGGGTCACATTCGAAACACGTCCACCTCTCCAACGTACCTTCTCCATGACACGGCCCTGCATTCCCTTCTCCTTCTCGAACACTTGGATCCTCTCCTCCAACCTCCTCTGGTAGAGCAGCACCGCGGCCCCTGGGTCTGCTTTGTGTTGAGCTGCCTTCCCCTTGGACCGAGGCTTATTCTGCAAAAGACATCACGTCTTTGAGGTGGTTATGGAAACGACTCACTGTGCAGCATGTTGGCTTGCTATGTGATACAACCAATTTGAACAATCCATTATATCTTGTACATAACAATGCACACCAACAGCCTCATTACAGATGTGTGGTATCATTCAGGCCTACACTGGTGGTTATTGTCTTTGAATGCCTCACAAGTTTAATATCTGTCCCTGCATTTATGGCCTATTGCGGTTAGTTTGAAGTGGTTTAGGAATCGTCTGAGATGATCATGCATCCACATATATTAGGTCAAGCAAGACATACAAAGTAAAGCAATACATGAGCACAGTTAAGGACAGAGCTCCATAACATACATCTTTTAAAATCTAGGGCTGTAGTTAACCAAGGAAGATCTTTGTCGACTGAAATCTGACCAACTCTACAACCAATTGATTGGTCGATGCGGGGAAATACAACATTATTTCCCCCCAGAAATAACGTCTGCATGTTATCTCTAGATGAACTTAATCGGCCAGAGTGCGCTCTACTCTATCTGGTAGCCTAAATATCACGTTAGTGCTGTTTGGAGGAAGTCAGTGGGTTTCAGATCCACTCATGGTCCGAGTCCGACTGGGTTGCGGCCAGGGCTCCAGAGTGCGACCATTTTGGTCGCACATTCGACCAAAAATCTGTCAAGTGCGACTAAACATTTTCATTGGTCGCACCGGTGCGCCTGACATTTAGCAGGTCCGTCTCTGTGTGTGTAGCGTTATTTATTTATTTTTCCTTCCCGCATTCTGCGAAGAAGTTGGCTCTGCCTCTGATTGTCTCTGACTCTGATATTCGTCTTCGCTGAATGCGGGTGGGGAAAATAATTAAGGCATGTGTGAAACCGCACCCTGTACTCCTCCTAGTCTACTCCTTTTGCGGTCGGAACATCGACGTTCCGAATTGAAACGTTAAAACAGCACAATGTATCCAACAAACACGCCCTGTGCCTTGACAGGTTTGTGGCTGGCAGAGCAGCCAGAAGCGGCAAACAGAAGCAGTGAGGAGTCCGAAATGATAATCAAATTTAACACTGCTTATAATATAGCCAAAGAAGAGCTGCCTTTCACTAAATTTCAGTCCCAGATCATCCTGACGAAAAAGAACGGGTTGAATGTAAATCCAACTTACAGCAACGACACTGCCTGTGCCCAGTTCATTGGGGTGATTGCAGACACTTTAAAATATACGTCTGTTCAAATCGCGGATTCGACATACATGTCATTCATGATTGACGGAGATACAAACATTTCCACGAAGGAGTGTGAGATCGTCTCTAGCCGCATTATACATAGTAACCCCAATAGCTCTAGTTTAAGCAGGAATAAGACATGCAACAAATTTTAACTTTGCAAGCTAACTTGCCACATGATTGTAGTTCAGTAATAATGAGTAATATATGTGAAACCTGTGTTTAGGCTACTGGAGCTGGGGCTGAATCTGTTAAAATAGGCACAGATAAAATAAAAAGTGAAGGATTGGACTTTGCAAGCTAACTGTAATACAATGTTATTATTTTTCATTGGAGTCTATGTTTTCTTGTTTGTGCTGTGATTTAAATAAAGAAA
>OOFG01066309.1:0-13782 GCA_900323295.1 Molva molva | reverse complement strand
GGAGGTTAAGCTTGTGTTTAAGCAACAGGTCTGCTACACATACATCTGTTTGCCACTAGATGACACTACCTCATAGCCTTGCTAGGCAGCGTGATACCGTATTGGTCTACTGTAAGATAAAGATAAATGTAATCAACATGTCTGTATCATAATTGTATATTCAACATTGTATAATTATACATTTTAAATTTGTATATTCATATAATTTAACTATGGAAAGAGGGATAACTAATAGCTTGTTTTTGCATTAGTATATTGCATACTGAAATATTTTTGCCAATAAACTACAAAAATCACAGATTTTTCTCTTTTTCTAATCATTAGACCAAGAAAAAGAGAATAAGTGTCTGATGTGACGGCTCCTTCTTTCTCTCTCCTCCCCTCTTCCCCCTCTCTCTCCTCATCTCTCCCCCCTCTCTCTCCCCCTCTCTCATTTCTCTCTTCATCTCCCTCTCTCTCCGTCTCCCTTTTTTCTCCTCCATTTCTTTGTCGGTCTCTCCAGCCCCCCTCTCTCCTCTCTCTCCTCTCCCCCCTTCTCTCTCTATTGTCCTCCCCTCCATCTCTCCCCTCTCTAAGTCCTCTCTAATGATTATCTTATAGAAAGTCACGGTCCAGTGCCTGCAGAGTTGGGAAGGTGCCCTGACAGCCGAGAGTTCATTCCTCTGCTCATTACTAGTCGCTGCTAACCTAATATTTCTCCACATAATAGTCTCTTAAACAGGGTGTCTCTTAAATAGTGTACGTGTTGGATATCTGGAGTGCATGCCTAGATATTATCCACTGGGAACGTGGGTACAGAGTTTTAGGACTATCTTAACACCCGTGTACCACCTAGTTCCTGATACTATTCTCTGGTAGAAATTAGCGACATGTCGGTAGGAGGTCTTTGCTACAGCTAGCCTACTAGCTCTGTTTTAATCAGATCTTGGTTTAAAGCTTCTGTAGGTTGTAGTGATGTAAAGAGAGAAAGCAGACAAAAGATTTTGATACTAAGCAACCTAAATAAAGTCCCCTCCTCTCCTATTAGGCCTGGTGTGCTGATTGGCTCATACAGTGGCAGGGGCAGAAAGCAGAACAGATATTCTCACAGCGCATTTCACTCACCAATAGCTGAGGGATATAGCTATGCCATTTCTAACAAACCACCACATGTCTAAATGTGTGTTTGTGGGTCTACATTAACAACACAGTAGGTTAAAATACACTTAAATACAGTATGTGTCCACACAGTGCAAGAATCTGAAATGGAGTGCAAAGACAGCAGGCGGTTGCTCCCAGTGGGAGCGGGCGTGGCGTTGTAGGAAAGTCAGCACTAGTCGGGGGGGATTATGAACCATGGCTCTCTTTGGTAACCAAAGAACATGTTTTATGATTGCTCTCTGATGTCATGGTAAGTGGTACGTCGAACAGGTTGACAGATATTTCATTTATTTGATAATTGTGGGAGTGTGTGTGGATGATTAGGCATTCTCACCTGACCACCACCTCACACCTGGTGCACATTGATGTGTACATGAATTATTATGAATAATAATTCATAATAATGAATTATTATTTATCATAATTGTTATTCTTATAAATATTATTCTTATTATTGTTATATAGTTCATTTGATTGTTTCACACCAGCAAGAATCCACAGAATGGGCTTATAGGTGTAAGCAAAATGAATGGCTTCCAAAGTAGGCCTTACTTTAGTGATATATCTCTCTCTCCATCTCTGTCTCTCTCACCTCGCTCTCAAACTCTTTCTCTATCTCTCTCTATCTCTCTCTCTCTCCCTCTGTGTCTCTATGTATCTCTACCTGGTGTTCGCCACAGTGTGTAGCACGCAGCCTTATTAATCAGCCTGAATGTAAAGACATGTTGGTGTCATGCTGCGTGTGTGTGTGTGTGTGTGCGTATGTGCGCTTGTGTGTGTGTGGCTGAGTGAGCGAGGGACAGCCAGAGAGAGAGAGAGAGAGGGAGAGCGAGAGGTTGAGAGAGAAAGAATAGAGAGAGCGAAAGAGCGAGTGCAATAGAGAGAGAGAGAGAAAAAGAGAGTGCAATAGAGAGAGTGCAATACAGAGAGATAGAGAGAGAGCGTGAGAGAGAAAGAAGAGAGAGGGGGTAGCAGATGTTTGAAAACGACTTCCATCCATCCTTCCTCCAGCCATCCATCATTCCATCCATCCTTATAGGTAGTGAATGGGCAGACATTTAATAAAGGCTTGGAAAAGGAAAAGAAAACAGTCAATGTTAAATTACATAGAACCAGTTGAGGTTCTAGGCCTCAGCTGTTGATCAGCATAAGCTTCTTCTGCATATATTAACATCCGCTACACACATTCACCCTGTCTACACACACATTCACCCCGTCTACACACACATTCACCTCCTCTACACACACATTCACCCCCTCTACACACACATTCACCCCCTCTACACACATTCACCCCCTCTTCAACAAGCTTTTTCTGCATATATTCACATCCACTACACACATTCACCCCTTCTACACACACATTCCCCTCCCCTACACACACATTTACCTCCTCTACACACATTCACCCCCTCTACTACACACACATTAAGTCCCTACTACACACACATTAAGTCCCTCTACTACACACACATTCCGCTGTCTACACACACAGTCACCCCCTCTGCTACACACACAGTCATCACAGCTACTCAAAAAATGAAAGGTAAAGCGATGACGTCTAACTCCCGCCTCTCCTTGGGTTTGTCAGCTTATTGATGTGTTTGATTTATTGTTTTTTTCTTCTAAACTGATATGAGGGAGAAGAGGGCGGGGGATGATCTCCCCTTCCCTCTCTGCTGCGAGTGAGGCAGGACAATCCATTTCTCACCGCCGACACAGATTGAATGGATGACCTGAGAACAGATCCGTGTGAAATGAGATATGAGGCCCAGGGGCCATCAGAAGGCCCCTGGGGGCCGGGCAACTGACCAACAGCTGACAGGGGTTACTGGCTTTAGAGGTGTCAAAACTCTTGTCTCCGAGGCGCCGGCAAGTAGTATTGTAGTTTTGTAGTATTGTGTATACTCAGATACACAAGTTTGTCTAAATTGAGGAGGGGGAGGGGGGTCGATTTCTTTCACTACTAAAAATATTTTTTATACAGTAGATATGCTGTTAATAAGTAAGTTATTAATAATATGAGTCTAAAAGGTTTTATCAGAATGCACCCACACGTACACATGTGCACACACACACACACACGCACACACTATTTAAGTCAGGTGGATTACAACACCATAACTTCAGTTTTCTCAACGTTGCATAATTTCTATGATACAAGTTTTTATCTCTGAACGGTTTACGACGCTCCGTAAATCTTAGATTAAGAATGAATAGAAAGTCCTTACCCCCCATGCGGTTGACCTCCTGTTTTTATCTGTTTGTCTACCGCAAAGCCATAGAAAACGTGAGCTAGACAGTAGCATGTATGTATTTACTCAATATGCAGTGATAAACCACGCCGATCCTGTTGTCCCGAGACAGTCAGCAATACGCTTGGTCTGGTCTACAAGTCCAGGCCACTTACTCTGTACAGCAATTTATGACAGTCTGAGAGGGCCTTCACAGGCCTCACAGACAGCAACCACTAACTCAGTGTTGACCACCCTGTGGGTTGAGCTAGGGGTTGCCAAATATGCATATGGAGTCCCAGAAGATTACGCCATTTGATGATACTTTGAAAATAACGAGATGAAGGTTGCATAAAGGTCTTGTATACACAAACCGATTTCTGAAGGATCAGCCACGAGCAAACTACTTCTAATCATGACGCTATGCGCGTACAAACTGATCAGGAAGGCCGGTTCTGTTCTGGGGGGTGGAACCGGACCTCCCTGGTAGCCGCCACAGAAAGGAGGACCCTGTCCCAACTCCTCTCTATCCTTGACAGGGAGTCCCACCTGCTCCTCAGAGTGCTGTCCGAACAGAGGAGTACCTTCAGCACCAGTCTCTTGGCCGGGAGGAGTTCCACGGAGCGCCACAGGAAGTCCTTCATTCCTGTGGCCTTCAAACTCTTTAACTCCTCTCACTACCAGAAGTGAGTGAGTCACTTTGAACTATACTTTTTTTCACATCCTGATGACTTCCAATATCCTTGACGTGCAATATGCTGCAATATACCTGAGACACTTTATTTAGTATGTATACTGTTGTTTTATATACAAGCATATTTTATGACATTCTGCTGTTGATGATACTTTTAAAATAACAGGTTGAAGGGTGCATTAAGGTCTTGTGTATACGAACAGATGTCTGAAGGATCAGCCTATTTGATGCATATTTGATCTAGAATTTGAATATTGGTTTTTATATAGTTTTGGGTTTATATTGCTAGTTGTGTTTATTCTATTCTATTTACTTTGATGTTTCTGGCTCTCTGGAGCTGACCAACTGTAACAAACAATTTCCTCATGGATCAATAGTGTCACCTGTAATTGTATATGTATCTGTATCTGTACATTCACTAGGATGTTGAAAGTACAGGTATGGTAAGGTGATGATGGTGATGTGTGTGGAAGCAGATGCAAAACAACGTAGGAAGCGAGAGGGAAAGAGGGAAAGGGAAAACTCCTCAAAACTCAATAAGGGGGGAATATTAATTCATAATAATTTGATTCGGTAACACTTTACCTGGATAGTCCACAGTTCTGAATCAAATTGATATCAGTTGAATATCAGTTATTTATCAAAATTGGCTCAGTTTAGTGTCAGTTGACACTCACTTGAAACTCATGTCGACATTGTGCAAGTCGAAATCAATAAGGTTATCAAGAACATATCCATGTATATTCAATTTAGCGTTATCCGACTATTAACAGAATTTTATTATATATTTAACATGTCAGGTGAATAGCAACTATCCATCTTCAGACATGTTTCAGTAGATTATCATGTTACATACCTCATTTGTGTCAAGTGAGATTTAACTTTGTGTCTGGTGAGATTTAAGATGAGATTTGAAGTTCTATCACCTTCATTTCTACATATTTTCTACATATTATTATATGACAGTTAACAGTGCCTGTCTGTAGCCTTTCAGTTGCATATCAACTATAATTTGGACTCTTAAAGTAAAGTGAAACATGCTCTGTAGTAGTTGAGTTTTCACTTAATGTCTATTGATCATCTACAGATAAGCAAAGGGAATATAATTGAGTGTCTACAGCACATACATCAATCTTTCTTTCAAAAGAAAAAAAATGACAAACAAATTTTTCAAGTTTTCAACACATTACACATTTTTTTACTCACAAACAACAAGACATTTTTCTTTAGCTAATTTTAAAACCTAATTTGATTACATGATAACATGATACAACTTTATACATTATGCACATATTGTGTGAAGCCCCCTTCACATGATCAGGGCAAAAAGGCTCTGCGCTAGCGCTTCCATCGTTTTCCTGTGGGGAGAGCATTTTCGCCCAATTACGCGGTGTCGCTACCTTTGGTAAAATTGCCAGAAATTGCAGTGTTTTTTGCGCTCAAATTTCAAATTATTTCAACTTTGACCTTTTTTGTGCAGACCTTTTCAAAGAGCAACCAATTAGGTAACAGCTGTAAGTGACTGAGCCAGAAGTGACACAGAAGAAGAACGGAAGAAAAGCTTGTACTCTGCGTCTCCGAGTTCCCTGAACTGTACAACACGACCCTAAAAATATATCATATTATAAAAAAAGGTTACACATGGCGAACTGTGAGCAGTCAGATGGGGCTACCAGGTTTGTGAATAGGCATATAGTTTACGAATTTAGCTAAATCCAATGCTAAAGTTAGCTTAGCTGTACGTCGCTATGGGGTTGCTATGCCAGGCAGACAGTGACAGGGGCTATGCTTCGTATCACAAGCACATAGCTATATAAACAGTCGGTGACTAGAAAACGTTAGCTAAGCAACAGTATATATATATATTCCACGGTCTCAGAACATATAAGGCAGGCTGGTCTGGAACTCGCTGCAGGAAGAATAAAGACATATGTTCCGTCCATTCATTTTCATAAACCCTGTATATACTACTGTACATTGATGGCGTGTACCTGCGCTGCGCTTTGCCTCTTATCATGTGAAGGGGGCTTAATGGAAGCGCTAGCGCAGAGCGTTTTTGCCCTGATCATGTGAAGGGGGCTTTAGTGTTACCAGGGTGAAAAGACAAACCCATAAAAGCTATATTTATAATAAATAAGGGAAGCCAAGCATTAATAATAATAATAGTTAAATACAGCTGTCTTCAATAATAGCTGTAAGAAAGAAGCTATACGTATAAATAAGTTATTGTTGAAATGTATGATACATTAATAATTATACATTAAAGGAATAATACATGCTTACTTCATTGGGTCCCCCATGCACCACCAGCTGTCACACACGGCGGATACAAAGTAACAAGTCTAAACTGAATTAGGCATGCTCTCATCTCTGAGAAGTTCTCAACCGCTGATTCTTTATACAGTTGTATTTAGTTTCCATTTTTATTTTAAGCTCTAAAAAATTTGCGAGGTCCGAACCTTGGTGACCTCATAGCTGGCTACGGGCATGATTGAGTAGCTTTTTTGTGTACTTGTATTTTTTTCAGTATTTTTCAAAGTCAGTCATTTTACTTTTACTTAACGGTCCAGTGTGTAGAATTGAGTGGCATCTAGTGAAACGGACTTGGCAGAAATGGGATATAACATTAATAAGTAGTTTTAATTAGTGTATAATCCCATTCAAATAAGAATCATTGTGTTTTTGTTACCTTAGTTTGAGCCCTTTATATCTACATGGGGAGCAGTTCCTCTTCCATGGAGGCCACCATGTTGCACCGCCATTGTTCTATAGTAGCCAAGAACGGACAAACGACTCAAAAGAGAACGCGTTTTTTAAGAAAATGCATTTTGGACAAAAAATAATTGTAGGAAGGAGTGGGCGTGTTATCATAGCTACAACCTATTTGTGATTCATTTTTAGTACCGTCGTTGTGTAAGAGTGTAGCAAATGGCAGTTGGCGGATGAGGGGGATTATGATAAGTGGGTGTGCATTCTTTAATCTGCAACCTCACCACTAGTGGCCACCTCAATTTTAAACACTGGACCTCTAAGTATGTTTTAAATGAAGTAAAGTAGTTCACTACATTTGTACATCCAACCGTTACTGAGTAAATTATAAATTTTGCTTTAGAATGATCAACGGAAAACTGACTTGGAAAACTGACTTGGACCAGATCATTGAACATTGAATATTGTCATTCAACCCAAAAAAATATGGTATTTCCCACCATTTGACAAAAGATTACCCTGGAATTGACCCAAAATGCCCCCAAGCATATTACACAGGAGTAAAAAAGGGAACAAAAAAGTATTTTCTTAAAAAAAAAAAGTCGTAACCTACAGCTAGAGACTCAGAACTGGATTTATTATTTATTATTTAATTTAAATTGAAACAGCCATGTGCAGCACCCAGCACCCATGTTCTGGTAAAGTTCAAGACTAATCAGTGAGCAGTGGGTGCACACAAAGACCATACATCTTACATCAACTATCATTCTACCGTTTTCTACTCGTTTTGTGTTCTTTTCTTGACGTCAAATCCTCTCGGGTTTATTTACATAGGTCGCTTATCACAGTCACACACTTGTGTTTACAGAAAAAAACTTGTGAATAGCAGAAATCGCACCTTTTCAAACTCGGCATGCCCGATCCTGAAGACATGATCTATAAATACATTTCACACAGGCCTTATTTTGTTATAACAGTGGCTTTTAATTCACTGTTTTTTTTGTTCTTCAAGGGCAGCTGGAGTTCAGGAAAATAGACCAGGTCTAATGAAAAACAGAAGGTTACTGGTTCAACTCTCGGTTGTGGATTTACTGGTTTTGCATGAATCACATTGTTGTAAGTATGAAAGGGTGAAAGTGAGGACTTAATTATTAATTGCGTTAGAGCTTAGAAAAGTTCAGTCCATTTGTAAAGACTATTCTTCACTCAGGTCATCTGCTTCCATTCATTGTGTTTCCTACTGATGTAATTTCCCTCAGGGTTTCGACCCTGCCCAAATACCATGCACTTTTTTAGTTTTTCCTGTGTTTACAGAAACGTTGATGACTCAAACCCCTCCTTGTCAAAACACAAAACAGTGTGTGAGTGTGTGTTTCAGAACGTATTCACGATATTTACGTACCTTCCCTGCTATTAAAACATGGTGGATGGACCACAACATTGACAATAGTTTGCTACATACCAAAAGTAAGCGACGGTAATACTTATTTTAAAACAACATGGCAAGTACAAATATCCCCATGATGATCATCACCGAATGCCAACAGCGTTATCATTTCTTAGTTCTCTCCAGTTGAAATAGCCACATATGCTTTATGTCACTGGTAATGTTTTGAATGGCCCAGTTTCAGAACATTATCCTGTGATTCTTTTACATGCAGTAGCCAGTTGCGGGAAGTTTTGTTGCAAATCTTTAATCTGAACTGGACTTTAAGAGAATTACTACACATTACTACACAATAAACATCGTCATACAGCGGCTCCTGTGGTTTTCCGTGTGGGCAAAGGGTCGTTCTGAAGAGTGCCGTTGACGCGTTGGTTTCTGCAACGTAAACAGCACTCATCTGACTTATAGTATAGTAGAATAGATCAGTGATAACAGCCAAATTGGACCAAGTTCAACTTTAGTTTTTCATTGCTGCTTCCCCAAGGAACTTCCCGACCCCATGGTAACCATTATGGAACTGGCTTGGTAACTCAGTTACTTGGGTTACTAAGTTGCTTGAAATTAAAATTGCAAAGGTAACTCATGTTGACAAGAGAAGGTCACTGTTGGTCAGCAGCATTGACAACGAATTACAACTAATAAATAACTATTTCTAAACACGCCTAGACCAAAGGTACTCTTGATGGAGCGTTCCATTACTCTGTAGTCCCATGGTTAAACATTAACAACTGGACTTTTTTGTCTTGAGTCTCGCCCTGCAGTAACCCCTGGGCTTATCCGTAGACAAACATAAACGTTTTTTTTTATTCTCCAGGAAGTGTTTATCTTTTAAAAGAAGTCTTTGATCCGCTGGCATAATTACTGTAACTCCTTGAATCATAATGGATGAAGAAAAAAACTTTACAACTTTTGCCCCCAATCACATGACAGGTAAATAATGCTTACTGCAATAATAATTGTTAGGTCATGTGACACTGACAAAAACTGTATATAAATGACCTGTTGCCAATCATTCTTCAATACACAGACCGCAGGGTTCACTGCAACTCACAGGATGGGCTGCAGAAGAACAGACTGTGTGGAAAGACCGCTCTCGCGACTCTTTGAGAAATTCGGCAGACTCGTTGGCTCTTATCCCGTCGTGTTCTTCATCATTCCACTGGCGGTCTCCTTCATTTTGGGAGGGGGGTTTTACTTGATCGAAAAAAGAACAGACAATGACATCGAACGGCAATTCACGCCGGGGGAAGGACCCTCCAAGAAAGCGAGAGCTGTTGTCCAAGAATACTTTCCGAGGAAGAAGTCAGAGTTCTCCAGCCAGAGGCTGGACAGCGAAGGGCACTACGCCACCATCATCGCCGTGGCCAACAGAAAATCAAACATAATGACGAAAGAAGCCTTTGAAGATATAATAAAACTGGACCATAAGGTCAAGAGCGTCTCTGTGGATAAAACGTTGACCTTTGACACCCTGTGCGTAAAGGCCAACGGTGGCTGCGTCCCAAACGACCTTCTTGAGATCATCGATTACAACGCAAGCAACATCGCTCACATGAGCATCACTTTTCCTCTGCACATCTCATCATCCTCGAAGCAGACCTTTCTGGGCTCCACTATAGGTGGGGTGAGAAAGAAAGAGAAGGGCCTCATCGACTTTGCCAGGGCCGTTAAGTTTGTGTACTTCTTGGAGAACCAAGAAGGGGTGGAAGAATGGCTCAAACAGTTCCAAAAGACCTTCTTGAATGACCAGGAGTACAAAAACGTTATGGTATGTAAAATTAATTTAAGGAATAATAGATATCACAGATATTTATTTAAAAATATCCTCTGACAAGATTATTTTTTAATCAATCCCAAGCCAAGCTCTTGAATAACACATTTTATTTATTTTATTTTTTTATTTGTTTTATTTTATTTCATAACATTGTATTATTATTATTTTTACATATTTCATCGATGATTTGGAAACCTAGGTCTCCTACTACACATCAAGGTCCAAACAAGAGGAGATTGACAAACTGACCGCTGACGGGATCCCGTTATTTTCCATAACCTACGCCCTCGCCATCACCTTCTCTGTGGTCTCTTGTCTGAGGTAAGGGGAACCCCTGGGGTCAAACAGAGGCCCCATAGTTTGAGGTGACTTGACATCTATGCTAGCCCTCTCACTGTTTATTGCCCAGGTGTATTATGTGGAATACACACTTCTATGCCTGTATGCATAGCTAGTACAAACATGAAATATTCAAGGTCTACCTCTATGTCAGGATAAATGATATGGCATCATTTTGTTTGCATTCTTCAATAAGCCTCCAGGTAGACTCACTACTTTGCTTTTTATGAGTCACGGTTTCGGTCTGTTCATCTTATAAAGGATGGTTCTCACGGTACTTTTTAATGATGTGTGAACTGCTTGTCTCCTGTGCAGACTGGATAACGTGAGAAACAAGGTGTGGGTGGCAGCCATCGGGGTCCTCTCTGCTGGCCTCGCCGTGCTGTCCTCCTTTGGCCTGCTGCTCTACGCCGGTGTCCCTTTTGTTATGACGGTGGCCAACTCCCCCTTCCTCATCCTGGGTGAGGAACAGTTTCCCCCACGCCTATGCTCTACACCAGTGTTTCTTATCGTAGGGGTCGGGACTCCACTTGGTGGCATGACAAGGTCCAGTACATACGAACAGACTTTGTAGCCAACTGATATTCATAATTTAGCGAGGTGCAGTGTGCACACGTTCACTGTGACATTGATATTATGGGCAGAGGATTGCACTTAAACAACAGCTCTATGCACTATGCAATCTCTTCATGTTCTACAGAGAATAGAGTGTAGAACAAACACAGGTGTCACTCATAACACAAATAATCAGCACAAGTACTAGGGCACAGGGTAGTAGACAAAATTTAGTGAAGATATCACACATTGACCATGGACCATGTGCCCTGGTACATTAAAGTAGCAAACCCATAATTAGTGTTTGTCCTACTATGACACATCTGTGAAGAGTCTGTAAGCATTTTCATGAACAAGCCCATATTTCAGATGTCATGTTATGCTAAAGTCCACCTGAGAAGACATGATGTTTTACTGTTTTGTGTTGTTATTCCCTTTCCAGGTATCGGCGTTGACGACATGTTCATTATGGTCTCTAACTGGCAACACACCAACGTCAAGGACTCGGTTCCCACACGAATGGCGCACACCTACAAGGAGGCAGCGATGTCCATCACCATCACAACCCTCACCGACGTGCTTGGTTTCTACATTGGCCTCATGTCCGACTTCCCTTCCATCCAGTACTTCTGTCTGTATACTAGCACGGCCATCATTTTCTGCTACGTCTACAACATTACCTTCTTCGGGGCCTTCATGGCTCTGAACGGAAGGCGAGAGGAAAGAAACGGACACTGGTTGACCTACATGAAAGTGCCGACCGAAGCCCCGTCAATGTCCTCTTCCTGGTACACCCTGTGCTGCGTGGGAGGAGACTACGACAAGGAAACTGGAACAGAGAAGATTCAACCTGTAAATAATTTCTTCAAGAACTATTATGGTCCGTTGCTGACCAAACCTTGGGCTAAGGCTGTGGTTATCCTGATATATGCTTGCTACCTTGCTGGAAGCATCTACGGTTGCTTCCATGTAGAGCAGGGCACGGACCTTCAAGATTTAGCGGCCGATGATTCTTATGTCATTAATTACTATGAACGGGACAGGAAATATTTTTCCAGTTATGGTCCAAATGTAATGCTTGTTGTGACAGAGCCCTTCCCATATTGGGACAAGACCAAGCATTCAGAGCTCCGGACATGTACTGACGACTTTAACAAGTTGGACTTTGTAAGTAAAAAGTTGTACACATCCTGGCTGGAAGCGTACGAAGAATACGGAAAGAACGCAAATCTCAACCTCAGCAACAAAAAAAGCTTCATGGCAAATCTTCCGCCATTTTTCAAGGAATTGCCAGAATTCAAGCAAGATGTGAACATCACGGAAGGAACCATTTTGGCGTCGCGCTTCTTCATCCAGACGGTGCACATCGCCAACTCCTCAATGGAGATCAAAATGATGAATGGTTTGGAAAAAACAAGGAAGACATGTACGGCGGCGCCTTTGATCGCGTTCCACCCGGCGTTCATCTACTACGACCAGTATGCCGTGATCATCCCCAGCACAGTGCTGAACATCGGGGTGACCACGGCGGTCATGTTGGTCATCTCTCTCCTGCTGATCCCCAACCCTCTCTGCTCCATGTGGGTCACCTTCTCCATCGGCTCGGTGATTGTGGGCGTCACTGGCTACATGGCTCTGTGGAACGTAAAGCTGGACACCGTCTCCATGATCATCCTGGTGGTGTGCATCGGCTTCACCGTGGACTTCTCCGCTCACATCTCCTACTGCTTCGTCTCCAGCAAGAAACCCAGTGCCAACGGCAGGATGGTTGACGCACTCTTCATCCTCGGCTATCCCATCATGCAAGGCGCGCTGTCCTCCATTTTGGGTGTGGTGGTGCTGGCGGCGTCCAAGAACCACATCTTCAGGACGTTTTTCAAGATCATGACCTTGGTGATGGTGTTCGGGTTGTTACACGGGATCACCTTCCTCCCGGTGTTTTTGACGCTGTTTTCTTGCTGTTCTTCAGAAAAGGATGAGGAGAAACGAGAAGTGTTGAAGGACGGTGTCGCAGCGCACAACCTAATGCATGACAACCTGCAATATGCGTATGACAACAAAGACTTCATGACAGAACAGTGCCACAGAAATATAATGATTTGGAAACAAAACCTAAATGTCCATAAGCAACAGCTTAATGTTTATGTAATAGGAAGTGGTCAGCACAAACATCCATGTTCGGAATATGACCCAGACTGTCCATAATGTATATATTTGTTGCGTGAATATTTCCACAATGTATTTATGACTACACTGTGACTTGTGACTTGTGAAATCTGAAAGGCAACAATCAATACAGTGATGTGAAAGTTCAATGTTTTTGTATTCTATTCTTCTATATTAAATTGTCATTAGGCTGAGTGAGTAGGCTGAGCTTCGCTACAGTGGTTGGCTACTCTGATGGTAGCCACTGGTTACAACCAGTAATGGTAGGTCACAGTAATAATAGTGAACGGGTGCATAAATATGTATTTTGAATTAAAGTATATATGTATAACCTTTAACCTTGCAGTATGTCTCAGTGTTAAGTTGCACTCTAACAAAAACAAACAGTTATGTAAAAGAAAGTGGAATGCAGAATGAAAATATGTGGATCCTGTTTTGCCTTCACATCTTGATCATAACGGTTAAACGGTATAATCTTTGGACAATCTACAGAATCTGTGTCCCTCCAGGATTTCAGTATGGCAGGCTAAAGTAAATACGCTACGCCTAGCCGCGCGGATGCTGGCATGCGCGGATGCTGACACGCGCGGATGCTGGCCATGCGGATGTAGCCTGACTAGGGGTCTGTCAGCCTCCGTCACGGCTGTCTTCGTGCTGGACGACTGAGTGGACGACCGGTCACACAGCGTGACGGGAGGGAGGAGAGAGAGGTCTCTCCACCAGA
>OOFG01066305.1:0-13365 GCA_900323295.1 Molva molva | reverse complement strand
CTCGTTAAATGTCCTCAATGCTTGCAGGTGTGACTGAACAGAGTGATCAGAGCAGCAGTTGATATGGAGAATGGCTGCTAACAATCACACATTTCCTACATTTGTTTTGGGAAGACTGAAATTTCTAAGTTTGTATTTCAATTTACAACACTATATTTTGCGAGGGAGCAGCAAAGCACGCTGTTGTATTCGCTTGGCGAGTGAAGTGCAGCCTGAACAGTTGAAAAACCAGTTAATGGGGCAAGATCGGCCAGGACTCCAATGTCATGCAGTTTCCAGTGTAATTTGAGAGAAAAAAAAAAATGGTGGCGTCTTTTGTCCTCGCAACCACAAATACAGTGTTGCCAAATTGTAAGTGCATCCTTATTTTTACCATTATTTTGCAAATGACACCCGAGTTTGAAATTCCTAATACCCCTCAAACCTTCCCCAAATCAAGTGCCACCAGAGGAGTGAGATGTGTCCCTATGGCCTACGGCGCAGCATTCGTTGTCCTAAAAAGTACGGGGACGGTATCAAGGAGAGGCCGGACATGCTGGCCGTGACGTGTGATCTGGACCCCCTGGTGCCCCCCCAACGCAAAGCGAACCTTCCGAGACCCACGGCAGAACGGTTCTCCAGAAACGCTGCCGTTCTCCCCGACTTGGAGCCCTCTTGCGGTTCCCCGGCAGCTGAGGCGGCCCAGGAAGAGTCGATGTTGACGACCAATGGGCAGACGACGGAGCCTTTAGTGATCCATGGCTACACGGTGCCCGAGTACCAGCACGCTTATCACTCTGTGGTAGATTCACTGCTCGGCACCCCCTGTGGGGAGACCTACAGCCTGGAGCTGGGACGGACCATAAAGGAGCACCTGTTCGAGGAGCTGGCCTACCCTACCCTGCACATCTCGGAGCAGCCCAATGGTAGGATGGAGGTGATGGAGCGCTTCTGTGTGCTTCGCCCTACACCTTACATAGCAGTGGACGTTAAAGGGGAGCCGCCTTGCCATTCGTCCAAATACAACCAGTGAAAACATACTTTGTTACCCATTCCTTTTGTTGCAATGTTGATATTTACAATGTCAAAATGCTTTGACATTACTATTTTTGTGGAAAGTTTTCCTTTCATAAACAGTTCAAAACTAAATATTTGGTGCAAATTTGTGACAAATTGGTGCGTCTATTATTAAAAAGTTTGAGGCTTTTTTAACAGATGAGCAAAGTTATATAATTGATGCATCTAATTTTTAGAGAAGCACATATTTACAACAAGGAGCTTTTTTGCAAGTGTTAAACGTTAAAGATTTGAATAAAACGTCTGTATTCAGTGACTTTTCACTAGTCAGTCAAGCTCAAGTTCTTCGGAGGAAAAAGGATGTTTTGAGTATATTAAATGTATACCCAAGACTGAACAGCCAAGAGGTGTTTCTTTTGCGTGGAAGGCAACCTCTCGTCCCTGTGTAGCATGTTCTATTTCAACCCACAACCCACGTTCAACCCACAACACAGTCATTGCTTTACGAGTTGCATCTCCCTCTGTACACACACACACACACAGACACATGTATACCTTTTTGCGTTGCTGTTGGTATCCATCGGCGACGGCTTCGATGTCGTGGCTGCCGGGGGCCAGCAGGGCGTGAAAGAAGCCCCCTTCTGCAGTGTAGACCCGCACCCCCCCATTCATCACTATCATGGCCCCCACGATGGGTTTCCCACTCTTATCCCTCACCACACCGCGCACGCCCTTATGCGCCTAGAATAGAAAAGGAAATGCAATTGTTAATTTATATAGTCATTATTTAGCAAGATTGTGTGATTGGAAACAGGGAGGTAAACACAAAATACACACGTAAAATAGTTACACTCAAAATGCTACATGTTTTAAACTATAATGTGAAAGAAATTGTATCATGGTAAATTATTAGTTGCATGAATGTATTTGCATAGGCCTACGTGAACAACTTTCTCTAACCTAATATGTATGCCTAGCAGATTTCCCCATGCTGCACATACTGTCCAGTAATGACCCCATGATGTACTAATCATGGGGTCCTCCTCAGAGTGATGTGGACCTTACCTCCACAAGCATGCTGAGAAGAGCCTTCTTGTTCTCCGCCCACAGTGTGGCCAGCTGCTCGGCGGGAGGGAACATACAGCAGCCAGTGTACACAGTGATCTCTGGACAATGGCCAAAGTCCACACTGAAGTCCTAGAAGGGTACAGGCATACACATTACTCAAACATCTTAAGGACAGCCTCCTCGTTTCCAACTGCACCAGGTGGTCACCGAGGCAGAAGGTTTCCTCTGCGTTTTACTTGTAACCTCACCAATGTGAGAGCCAGACACTACAACTCACCTTCATGCTGCCCATGTGGCTCTGCCTCTCTGCTGCCCTGAGAACCCCGTCTGCAATGGGCAATGACCAAAAACAATGTACAAAAGCGCTACAAAAGAATGCTTAATAATGAGAAAGAGAAATCAATCAATGCTCTAAATAATAATATGCTAATCATTAGCACTAAGGCTAATACCATAGCATTAGTTCCTATTGCATACCTTGCCCATTGCTTGGACATCCGGGGTCTCCAAGGTGCATCTTGGGATGGTTTGTGGCGTAAACATTAGCCAAGTACTTCAGAGTGCCCTCCTTTTCAACTGGAGAGAAAGAACAGATTCAAACAAGGCTGTTACTGGCAAGGACACCATGTGCCGTCATTCATGTTTCTTCCTTTTCTTAAAGGTATGGAGATAAAAGGTTATGTATTTAAATGAATTTATATTAAAAAAAATCACTAAAAATGAATCTTAAAAATGTGTATTTGTGTTGTATTACCAGTCTGGACGGGTTTGTCGTACGGATAGGTGGCCAGAAGAGAGCCCCCATCTAAAGACACAGACAGAGTTTGCCCCCTCTCTAGGATAAGCTTCATCACTGCTCTGGTCTCTGGCTGGGCCTCCACCACGCGCTGGGAAGCGTTGCCTGAAGTCAAGTCAAGTTTATTTATATATAGCACATGACATTTCATACGACAGGCATAGACTCAATGTGCCGAACACATGCATGTGGCTGGGGTCCAAGCCGTGAAATACAGTTGGCTTCCATGCCATTTATAATGAGAGTATATGCAGTAAGAGGGATTTGTAACGTTCAAGATAAAAACTATTTAAACTTGCGTAGATCAAATACAAAATAATCTATCCATATCATTACTCTTCATGTCATTCATTTAGCGCTTTCTGGTGACCTTTGACCCTCCGACCCACTTGTAAGGTTCCATACAACTGACCAAAGAAGTCTGTGTCCAGGTCTTTGCCGTGAGCGTTAGTCATGCCCCGTGTGGAGGCGCACTGCTTTTCTCTGGCCAGCTCCCTACCGTCTGGGTTAATTAGGGGCAAGATGACAATCCGTGTATTGTTAATGAGCTAGTATGGAGAGAGAGAGAGAGAGGAAAGGAGAGCGCTTAGACATTCAGAAATATGACTCAGAACATTGATTACTGGAATTCACATGGATAATACATGAGAAATAGCTAGCGCTATTTGTCAATGCTATAGGACCTTAATGATAGGAGACACAATGTACATTCACAAAAGCAGATATGTGTTATGTGACGCTACCATATGCATACAAGGTTTTGGCACTGCAAAAGTAGGATGTAGAATTGGACAGACATACTAGAACTGCTCCATCAGTGGAACATATGATCCTGAGGCACTCACCCTGGTGATGGCCGGGTTCTTGCCATAGTTCATACACAGGAAGGTTGCAAACTCCAGCAGAAGCTCAGTGCCAACTGGAGCGTTTCCATGGATCCCTGCCACAAATCTTATTTTGGGTTCAGATGGCTCCGCCTCCTCCGGTTGGTTGGAGATCTCCAAAGCCCGGATGGTTCGGAACTCCACACTTTGGCCCAGACTAGACATCGGCAAAATCGAACGACAATGGAAAGGCAGGAATGCTCACAGTCAGGAATAATTTTCACCGCAAACTGCAGAGAATATCTCAAGAAAGCAAAGATACTTAGAGATGGGGGCCACACTTAATGTTTTTTTTCAATCTGAAATTATTCCAATTTGATTGAGTAGCGTAAACAAACAAACATGGATGCCGTACAGCACGCCTCTGTGGTTATTTGTGCAGTGATCTGCATGGAACGAATGCATAAACGGTGGAAACCAATACAAACACTGTCAACCAATCTCCTTTGAAGTTTACTTATTGGTATCACGCATGTGGCCGTTTGTTTTGAGGACATGCACATGTTTGGAAAAACCTGTTGTTTTCTGGCTTCTCCTTGCGAATACACACTTTTCATTGACTGTTGAAAGTTCCCCTGTGGATTTGCATCTTTGACCTGCACACACCAACCGATTATGGATAGACTTGCCTGATAAAACCAAACCTGTTTGATCGAATCTGGACCATGACGACAGGGATCATATAGAGAAAGATTAGCACCTTTCAGTCACACATAACGACTACGGGGTCTGACTCTAACGCATGTCTGGCTGACTGGTCCTGCAGATTGTGGAATCAGCCGACTTCAAATTATTCCCAAATTGTCCTTGAAAATCGTGTAGTGTGGCCCCAGCTTCACAGAGAATCTAAAGACTTTATTATCAAATAATCCTAGTAAATTAAACACAGCAATGGATAAAGACACTCACTATTGCCATAACTAACACACTATATATATGTCAAAAGATATTACATATCTGCTACATGGAAAATGTCTGCTTTAGAAACTTCCATACTGATACATGAAACCGTTTAATGAAACCAAATAATTACATACTTTGAAAAAATGTAAACTCACTTCTGGCTAGCATGTGGTCTCAACACATTAATCCATATAAAAAACTGTCAACAGGTACCACAATTTGAAAACCTAACTTGTGTGAGTGACATTTATTTCCTTACGTTAACACTTTAAGTCAAGGTTGGCAGAGAGCTAAACGTATTCAAGCCAGCAGAATCGAAAGAGGCTATTAGGGTATCAGGGTAGGTACCTTCGCAGGGAGGTGATCCTGGGGAAGTTGAGGGTAAGGCCTCTCAGGGACTCTGCTATCTCTTTGTCTTTCCGGTAGCGGTAGCTGTTCTCTGTAGCGGTGCTCCTCACCAGCTCCTCCAGCCCCTCGCCCTGGGACAAGTACCGGATGAAGTTCTGGAACTCCTCCACGGCGGGGTCCTGGGTGGCTGGCGGGCCTGCGGGTGCCCGGCCTTCAGACCCGGCGCCGACGCGGGTCAGTTTGAAGTCCACCACCTCTACTCGGTCTTTTGGGATTGTGGCATAGATCGTCATAGTTTCATACCTAGAGTACAGACGGACAAGAGATTGTACAAAACATGATGATGAGTAGCGCTCAATTGCAAGCGGATTTGCAATGGAAATCCAAGAAATATACAAGGAGCATGAGCCTTATTCCCCTAGCAGCCATCTTCCACTAGGGGGGTAAGGCCCACGGCCAAGACATGTACCTCCATGTTTTTTTCCTTACCCGCGGGCCGAGGCCATGAGGCTGAATGTCCCGGGGACCAGCAACCTCCAGTAGTCTCCAGTCTTGGCCGTATAAACGTTGTGATCTATGCCGCCAACGCTTATGGTGGCATTGGGGATGCCAGAACCATCATGGATGTCTGAGACGGTGCCCTTGACTCCTCTGTGGACCTGGTGGGACACACATACACACACAATGCATGAGGGGGGAGAAAATACTCCTTTGAAAATAATCAAGAAGACAAATACAACAAATAATTGCAGTAAATTTAGGGACGGGAATTGGCAGGGACCTCACGCTACGATATTCCAAATATTTTTGACGGCCAATTCAATATGTATTGCGATTCGGTAAATATTGCGATTCGATGTCATGTTCTACAGGTCCAGGTCATCTTTTAAATGAATGTGGCCGAACAGAACCGAAGCAAGTTGATGCAAATTAATTATTGGCGAAAACACTACAGTGCCCTCCGTCCATTATTTTTTTCCCACTAAGATAACATTGACCTTTGCGGCTTAGATTTGGTATTTTTTACAAAAATATATATTTTTTATTGCGGAAGCAAAGAATCCCGATTCTAACATGATAACTTTGTCCCACACAGTAAAATGTGTCACCTGGTGGATGAACTGTAGCATAGCTTGTTGGTTTTGCTCCCAGTATTTGGGCAGGTCCTTCTCCCAGGGAAACTTGACACAGCCCAGTTCAATAGTGACCTCAAAACAGTTGGTGTTCAAATAGTTCCAGTCCTGCATGCCTCCTGAAAGGTAACACACATCCTTCAGAACAACATCTACTCACTTTATTTAACAATAAGACCAAAAGACCAAAAACCTTTTAGCCCACAGTTTCAAGATTTGGTCAGTATTTATTCTATAAGAGCTGCTCAACACTAAAATCAATAGGTTCTGATGTTTCTGTTGAGCCCAACCCTGACTTTACTGGTACTCCTGGTGACCTCCAGGGCAGTGCACTTAGGCCATGTAAAGAACAGCTAATTATTATATACCAACAAGAGTTTTTCAATCTCTTTCATAGAATGAAATGTAAAGTACAACTACTCATTTTATAATAATTATAATAATCTCTCTAATATAATGTGTGTTGATTAAGCTTACTTTGTTTCTGTAAAAAGAGCTACATAACAATTCATTGGAAAACATAAAGTATATAACATCAGAAATGTGCCACATTGATTGCTAGGCTGACTAAAAGAGTAGAAAAAAACATGCATGGCCAGAAAATGTGTGACTGGATAGTTGGCAACTGTCAACAAACTCTGAGCTGATATTTGTCTACAGAGTTCTGAGTGGATATGTGTCTACAGAGTCCGGGACGTACCAGGAACATTGTACCAGTTGGCACCATTGGTGATGCCCTCCCCAAAATATTCCCCGGGGTACAGCTTCTCACAAGGGTGCCCTTTGTGCATCAGAGGGTTCTCCTTCAACACACACACACACACGCAAATGATTTCCACATCATGATTTGGAGAGAGCTAGCATACAAACTGAAGGTTGGAGCAGAGGGGGTCATGTTACCTGTGAGTAGGCTTTAGACACTTGGTGAAAGACCTCGTCATCGGGACACTTGCTGTACTCTGAGACTCCTTCTTTGTCGTCATCATAGGGGTAATTAACCACCAGAGAGCCTGAGTTAGCCAAACAATAAAAGAAAGCTTAAAGATATGTATAATAAAGAAATAAGACAGATTTTGTAATCTAAAATAAACATCATTAAAGTGTATATTTGTGTGTGGCTGGCTCTGGTTGCCATCCAGCCCTTATACAAAACATCCCTTGAGCTAATGGAACAAACCACTGAATAGTCTAGGGGTCTGGTTACCAAAGTCTGCTTCCCACAAGGAGTCAGTTGGTCATGCTAATGTTCGTATTACAGATTTAATAAGATACAATTCAATTGAATTGTATTTTTTAGGGTAAACCCCTTGAGCTGTACCATCACATTTTTGAGGAGGTCCCAAGATAAGATAATAAAGTGTTCATCCAGTTATTCAAATTGTGACAGCAACCGACCACATTTGACACAAACTGGCAGAGCCTTCAGAGGTCAGACGGGACGCCGGGGAAAGGATTGAAGCAGAATTAAAAAATGGTCACCAACAGTAATCCAGCAAAAACCTCAACTAGAAGGTATAGACCCTTTATCGATTTACTATTAAGTAATTTAGCGGACACTTTCACCCACATTTTACATGAGATGAATGGGCAGATAGGGGTTACACCCTAACCACTATGCTAACCACACAAATGTAATGATCAAGATGAAAAAAAAGACACATCTACAAATGTCTTTGTAGATGTGTCAAAAAGGTCCAAAAAGTAAATCGACAAAAACACAAACACACTTCATACATGACTATTTAAATAGCAAAGGCGTTTGTTAAGATATAATCTGAGAAGATTGAGGCCCCACCCCCATGGAGGTTGGCTGACAGCACGAAGGGGATGCTCTTAAGCCAGGTCATCACGGCCACGGTCTCTGGCTGCCTGGGCTCGGTGATATTGACAAACTGGTCGGGGAAGTTGCGGTTCAGGTCAAAGTTATTGCTGTTGTTCCGTCCCCTGTAGCCTTTCTCATCCCCTTTGAGGAAAAAAAAGGAAGAAAGAGTTCAAACTGTGTTTGGTTTACTGTTATTAGTGTTGCTATACGCCCTTATTGTCTATGAGGGGCTGCACAGTGGCCCCCCAACGTGTGGTACGATTGTATACATGACATTAGTAAAAACTCCATATGGATTCACTACCAAGGCATTGTCAGGACAAAAGTAAGTACGCCAACACAATTATGCACAAAAAAGCTTTTCTAATTTGCAGTATGCAAGCAGAAACACAACAACATTTCGTGAATGCATATGTAAAAGCTCCCAGGAGTATCTGCGTGTGTCAATGTGCATAAGGGCGTACTATGGTGTGAGTGACAGCCTCAGCCCACCTTCCTTTGCCACTTCATAGCCGTCCGGATTCATGGAGGGCATGATATGGATGCGTGTGCTGTTGACCAGCTGGGTGACCTCGGGGTCGTTGCCATAGTTACGGCAGAGATACTCGATGAGGTTGAGCAGCAGCTCCCGTCCCACCACCTCGTTGCCGTGCATGTTGCCCACATACTTGAACTCGGGCTCACCTGGTGGGAGGAAATAAGCAGACTTCATGTTGTATTGTTGTCCAGTACCCAGGGTCCAAATACAACACCTGCCACCAACCAGTGTTCTGGTGGGATAGATTTGATAATTTGACAGGTAAAAAGATTCAGGGTTACATATTAGAAGACGATTTCTCCACTCTGGCAGGTAACCACACCAAATTATGTAAGTTAATTTGGACCCTTTATTTACCTGTGCCATGTTGCTTCCTATGTTTTAAATTGCTGCATCAACATGATCTTTGCGTCTCTATAAAATCTGTTTCTGAGGCCTTAGATTACTCAAACAACCAAGCGATGTAAAATAGGTTCACAAATTACAATATTGGTAAATTATGAAAAGCAGACCAGAAAAGAGGAAGTACGTGTTGCACCATCCCCCCACCGGCCGCTAGCGAGCATGTGTGACGGACCTGTTAATTCAGATCAGTTGTGCAACTCAAGTCTACCAAAACAGGCCACGAGCGAGTGTCAGAGTTCTTGCTCCTCGGCCTGTTTCTTAATGAGACGCGCTTTTCCACAACTAATTGTGCAAGTCCCGCCTTCGCTAACATTTCGTTGGTGTTCAGAAAGCACAGCATGACTTTTCTGACCGTGCTTGTAAATCAAACCAACTCGAATGAGAGAAATTGCCTGTTGTCATCGGTAATAGATCACAATCAGTATTCACATAAATGTGTTGTGTTATCACAGAGCTTCTGTAAACAGTTCCAAGTGAAAAGGTACGTGTACGTGGGCATCTGGTGTGGTTAATCAAACGCAGAGGTCCCGCATTATTTGACGCCAAACCCTGGCTTGCGGCCGGCATGGGGCGGGTGTTAAAGGAATGGAAATATACCCATAGCACTCATATCACTGTTCCCCAACATACCATGTTCGTGGACCGTTGGGTTGTCGGAGATGACCATCACGTACAGCTCGCGGCCTTGCACGGATTTGCCGACGGAGGAGAGGTGTGCGATTGCGGGGAAATCAATGCTGTGCCTGCGCAAGAACAGCTCCATGTCGGCGTAGTTGTGGTGGCGGAAGTCCTGGGGCAGCAGTGGGGGCGTCAGGCCGGTGTGAGGAGGGGCAGAGTCGCTGTGGTTCCCGCTGGAGGTTGGGGCCTTGTTCTCCGTGGAAGGGGTGGGGTTGGGTGTGTGGGTGGCAGTCTGGGCGGTGCTCTGTGCGGACGTCGCAACTATGGTTGTCACGGGGACGCCGCTCACCGGCTCGCTGGCCGCGGGTTTCACGGTGAAGTTGAGTTCAGTGGCTTTGCCCTCAGTCACTAGGACGTTGTGGACCGTTTGGGATGTGTACCTGTGGACAGGAAAATAATCCACTTGATCAATGTCAATCGAGGAAACAGAGAAGCCTAAAACCAAGCAGGAAGTTACTTAAGAAACAAGTTGTTCTTTCTCACGGAAGGAAATCAAAGGAGAACCGTCTATAGTTACGAGGGGACCAGAGTGCCTACCCTGGAGCGATGGCTGAGATGTTGTATTGTCCAGGGAGCAGGAGGCGATAGTAGTCGCCGTAACGTCCT
Source organism: Molva molva (assembly GCA_900323295.1). Classification (NCBI taxonomy): domain Eukaryota; kingdom Metazoa; phylum Chordata; class Actinopteri; order Gadiformes; family Lotidae; genus Molva; species Molva molva. The sequence continues at coordinate 3,188 of OOFG01066305.1, read as the reverse complement.
GTGGTCAGGTTGTGGTTGATGCCTGCCACCACAATGCTGACATCAGGGAGGGCGGAGCCATTGTTGGCCTCCGTCACATAGCCACGTACCCCTATGTGAACCTGAAAGAAGATAGAATTATGTTGACCGAGACGACTTGGTAGAGCTGGAGTTTCATTTAATTTAGTGCTATAGAAGAGAATTGTAAGTGTGAGTGTATTCAGATACAGGAGCAGGAAGGGGTTAGCCTGAGGAAATGAGGCGGGAACACCCTAGCCATTATAATATTGTGCCTCAGTTACATGTGGAACAAAGCAGTTAAAGGTCATAACCAAGACAAAGTTTAGACTGTGAGTGTGCTACAGTTTGGCCTGTCACGATAATAAGGTTATTTGCGACAAAGCGACATTCATTTATAGTTACCAAGCTCTAGCCTGCGAATAAATCAGTTTAACTAATCATAATCAGGTATCTTCATAGTCACCATGGTCACTGTTCATGTTGTACTGCATTCATTGCATTATTATGCCATTATTATTATGATATCGGTGGCATAAAATAGTCTAAACCAAAATGAATATATCATCAAACAAAAGTACTTCGTACAGGCCTAGTTACAGTTGGTCTTGAATGATCACTGGCACATACGTGTAAACATGTACACAATACCTACATACATGTCATGGTTAGACCGCCTATTCCCTACCTTTTCCATGTAGGCAATCAGCGACTCTCTGTTCATGTCCCATTCGTTCTTGAGCTGAGAGGCAGGGGGGTATTTGCAGCAGCTCAGCTCCAGGGTGATTTCCAGACAGTTTCCATGGAGGTAGTTGTAGTCCTGCATCCCTCCTGAATGAAAACACAACAGGAGCATTGCTTTAAACCAGCACGCCATTATTACACTATACGAGGAGGAAGAACATTACGAGGAGGAAGAACAAGAGGAAGTACCAACAGTCAACATTTACCATCAGTTACGTTTTACGCAATGTAAAACAAACCTCTACCATATCTTCTGAGACAAATATCCCCCAATGTAAAACAGAGATCTATCATACCTTCTGGGACAAATATTCCCCAATGTAAACAAACCTCTACCATACCTTCTGGGACAAATATTCCCCATTGTAAAACAAAGCTGTACCATATCTACTGCGACAAATATATCCCAATGTAAAACAGAACTCTACCATATCTTCTGGGACAAGCTAGGGCATAGTAAGAAACAGAAATGTGCAACTGTGACTGATGTAAAAATGTATGCTCTGCATGTATAAAAACATATTGCTAAAAATTATTTTGAAAATAACAAAGAAGGTATTTCAGTCTTTTTGTTTGATTTGCATTTTACATGTGCCATTAACACAATCTCTATGGTTTGAGTTAAATTTGTAAAGTTCCATTAACACCATCTCAGCCAAGATAAATTGAATTTATAAGGCATGAGTGCATTCCTAGTTTGATTGGGCAACACTGACGTCAGCTCAGTCAAACAATAGACAATAGAGTGTGCTTGCATTCCACTAGACCCAAGATGTAAAACACAGCTTGGATTATATAGGTCATGAGGAAGTTTGGATTTGGACTAACGAGCAGATGACAGGGAGTTGGGGCCACACCTTTAGGTAGTAAATAGCCCCCAAAGGAGGTGGCTATTTTGCTCATTGAAATTGAAGTACTAGGCCTAAATTAAAGATATAATAACATGTTTTACTATAAACAAAACAGACAATTTTCTTAGAATTCCTTTTCATGGATTTTTGCCCTCAAATATTCCTCACCAAGGGGCCGCAGAGCAATCTGAACCTGATCCTTTGAGTCATGACTTTAGTCTCAACTTGATGATTTAATTTCAAGACAGAACAAAGAAGCATACCACAGACATGCTCAAGAGCATCTAATTAAACTGTGATCAGGCGTCATTGTCTACTAAGGCTAAAAGCAAACATCCTCTATTTTTGCAGGAAAAAAATGCCTTCCCTAAATGTAAATATCCTCTTGCATACAGGATCCAGATGGGCACACCCTGAGCTCCGAACAAACTGCTGCCTTCTCCAGGGCAGCAGAGTTGATCAACACCTATCACCAGCAAGTTGTGGGTGTTAAGTGCATAGATGTAATATAAGAAATAATTCAATGTCATATAATCCAATTTAAGGAAAACTGTAGCATGAACCTATGGTTTTACAAGCAACCAATAATAAAGCCAATTCAAATGTGAGATGGCCCAACTCAAAGACCAACTCAAATTAATTATAAAGGGAATAGAAGTAGCTTGCATTGACAAATTACCACGTCTCTTGCCAGGTAAGCGGTAAGAACCTCTTCATTAAAAACAAACAATAAAAGAAAGCTTAAAGATATGTATAATAAAGAAATAAGACAGATTTTGTAATCTAAAATAAACATCATTAAAGTGTATATTTGTGTGTGGCTGGCTCTGGTTGCCATCCAGCCCTTATACAAAACATCCCTTGAGCTAATGGAACAAACCACTGAATAGTCTAGGGGTCTGGTTACCAAAGTCTGCTTCCCACAAGGAGTCAGTTGGTCATGCTAATGTTCGTATTACAGATTTAATAAGATACAATTCAGTTGAATTGTATTTTTTAGGGTAAACCCCTTGAGCTGTACCATCACATTTTCGAGGAGGTCCCAAGATAAGATAATAAAGTGTTATCTTATCTTATTACATCCAGTTATGCATTCCAATTGTGACGACAGCAACCGCCCACATTTGACACAAACTGGCAGAGCCTTCAGAGGTCAGTAAGGGCAGGTCACCACAGACCGTAGCCACCCTGTAACTAAGTCTAAGGATGTATTATTAACTTCCAGTCTTCGACGTTTGCCTATTCCTGTTGACTGGCACTATGGTAACATGTTCAACTAGGACTGCAAGCAGTCACACAAGGTATTCACAGCCCACGCACCGCCTATCCCAGCGGCCGCCCTTTTCGAGCGAATCACGGGTGTAGTCATTACTCCTAGAGTAACTATGGAGGGTAGGGGAGGGGCTTTGTTATTCACACACACACGCACACAAACACACGCACACACACACACAAAAACACAGACAGAGACAGACACACACACTGGTTTAATAGTAGATGCCGTTTATGTTTGATTTTCTGCTGGCCAAGTGGTGCATTACGCTTCAGAGCAATTACTCTAATTGACACTGTGACATCATGGAATGAGATATCAAC
>OOFG01066302.1:0-13688 GCA_900323295.1 Molva molva | reverse complement strand
CTTGTCGATTGTTTACTACTTTAGCACTGGACATTAAGGGACATGTCTACTTTAAGACTATTCCAGTTATACATCAAAACATCCAAGTCACTTCTATACCATGATGCATTTCCTAGCAGGTGGGATTAAAGGTAGAGTAGATGTGTGCTCCTAATCCCCAGGGATTTGATCATAACAGCAGCACTTACAGCACCATCCTGATGATGATATCCATATTATATGTGGTTGGAATGTCATTCCCGCCCACTCGCTCACTTCAGAAAAAGTCAATGTGTGTTTCATGTTGTCTTTCAGACTATCTAGACTGTCAGACTACCCTTACTGAAGCTTCAATGGACCATTATCAGTCATCCTTCCTCTGCTCTGAGAGTAAGACTCCCATTCACCTCCTCCTCCTCCTTCACCATGGCAACGAGTACGGAAGGTCCCCCTTTTAGGAGCCTGTTTTGTGAGGGTCAAGGCCATGAGGTGGAGGGCACCACCTACCCTGCGTAGGACCGCCCAGTCGCTCTGGCAGTACTCCACCTTCGCGGTGAACTCTGTGGTCAGGTGGTGCTCGTCGATGTAACGCAGCAGATCTCCGACCGAGCGCAGCATCACCACCTGGGGCACAAGACAACTCAGCACAGCATCAATCCAGAGGAGCCCAGAGGATGAGCATCATTCTGCAGTTAGCATCATTCTGCAGTTAGCATCATTCCATCAGAGCCCAGAGGATGCAGTTAGCATCATTCTGCAGTTAGCATCATTCCATCAGAGCCCAGAGGATGCAGTTAGCATCATTCTGCAGTTAGCATCATTCTGCAGTTAGCATCATTCCATCAGAGCCCAGAGGATGCAGTTAGCATCATTCTGCTCGACCGAAACGCAACCTCCGATCTGTCACCTGCGACGACCTGAGTACGCCAGTTCACTGGGCCCAGAGCGAGAGGTGCAAGAACATGACAACAAGAATAGCTATGGAGTTTTGGGACAAAGAATTCTACAATATCTGAAACCCGTCACATAATCAGATATTCCTCTACGGAGGTCCAGAAGCCTGCTCAGAAGTCCCGCCCCCTCTCTCGCTAACCATGCAGATATGGAGCCCCGTTCCAGACGTTACGTCGTGAGATGAGACCCCCTGAGAACAGGGTGATATGGAGCACCCTGTTCTGTTTCTCACCGGCATCTTCAACAGGAAGTCCTCCTGACTTACCGGCATCTTCAACAGGAAGTCATCCTGGCTGAAGCGGAAGCCCAGGTCGGTGCTGGAGGAGGGGCTGGGGGTGGGGCTTATCAGGTCGGAGGGGCGGAGCACGAGGATCAGGTGCAGGTTACCTGGGAAAGAAGTCTAGAAGATCATGTAGTAGATTAGAGTAGAAGAGAGAAGATAGGATGAGTGAAGAGAACAGAAGCGAGGTGAAGAGATAACAGAGGATGAGTGAAGAGAACAGAAGAGAAGTGAAGAACAATGGAGGAGAGAAGAAGTTTATTTTCTAAGGCGAGGAGAGGAGGAAAGGAGAGGAGAGCAGGGGCGGTTTGTGCCCATGTCCTCTGCTGATGTCCACCTCCTCTCCACAGGCCCTGCTACAGCATCAGCAGCCAGCCTCAAAGACAATCCCTCCTCAAGCTGTGTTCAGCCCCTCAGCTGTCCCGCTGTCTCTCTCTCCATCACTCACCCTGTCAATCAATCCCTCACTCATTCCTCTCAGTTTCCATCCTGTGGTATGCACCACTTCCTGCCTCTTCCTCATCTACACGGTCAGACCTTAACGAACATGTCAGTGATCTGCCTGATACAGAATGATGTACTTCTGTATCAGTCTTTTGAAGAATAACTTCACTGGGTCCTTTTTGTTTGAAATTAAAACAAATGTGTCTCTCCTCTACACAAACACACGCACACAAGCTCATCTTCATTTGGCAAAGTAGCCCGGAAGACAACTCTGTGGTGTGAGTCTGTCAGCGAACTAGCAGGCTACTTTCTGTATTGGTCTCTAAGTAGTATAGAGGAGTTTGTATGAACCAAAAATCTAAGTAAAACTATCTGTTGATACTTTACCTACTGTATAGATTCTGCAACATGTGATCTTGGCTAACCAATCATGGTGTGGAGTTAGTTAAACACAATGTTTGAGCTTGTAAAAAACTACTAAAAACTTAAGCTTCAAGCTATTAAGTTACAATAACAATAAATATATATAATATTTCTACAACTACAAAATGTTTTACAAACAAAACAATGTTGTGCCACTACAGAAGGGTTTTACAAGCTAAAATATGTGTGTCTGTAAACAGGACATTAATAATACAGAAGAATCTTAAATCATGTAAAACGACTAATACAAAAGCTGTCGGATGTGGTGAGAGTACATGGTACTCCAGCGTGCATAATCATATCTACGTGTCATTAGCAAACATGAACTTAAACATGGAAGTTAACATGAAAAATGCAAATTGGACACTTATATTGCAAACACAATTTTGGAAGGGCCTGTGGTAGTATGTGGGATGAGTCAACCTGTAGGCCTACTTGAAAGCACACCAATGCCAGTGTGATATAATGTTTCTTTATGTGGCTGTATGTTGGATGTGCTCTCCTCCTACACACCGCTGGCTTTCTACAAGCCAGCTTTGTTTATGTTGGTGCTCAGATGTCCTGCTGCTTGGTGCTATGCTCTGAAACCAGTGTATATCAGCTCTACAACGGGACGACAGCCTGCAGGCTAACTGTAAAGTTAGACATTAACATGTGACATCTCCAGGCTCTCTCCAGTACAGCAAAATATTCCCAACACTGACATGGAAAAATACATGAAATGAATACAATAATAGTATTGATCAGTATAAAACAAGCCGTGGCATTACTTTACTGCGGTTGTGGGAGTCAGCATTTAACAAAGCTACTCCCGAGTCTTTGGATATGTGGCTGCACAATAAGCCATTACGCTGTATAACTTCAACACGCGTTGAAATACATATCCCTCTGCATCCGCAGATTGCCAATATGGAATACACAAAGTCGCACGCACGGATCGCACGCACACTCGTGTGCATTTGTCATTGCCCTTTCTGGACTACACTAGCAACAAACTCGTTTTTTAAGAATCGTTTAATTCAAATTGGCCCGAAATAAATACACCACTGTTGGTTTTAAACATGTAAATACTTTAGTTTGCATACGTTCCCAGCCCCAATGCCGCAGCACGAGGCACTGGAAGCCAAAAGCAGCTAGCCTCTCTCAGTCATATCTCCTCCGTTCTGCTCTCCTGCTGCAGTATCCCACCCGCCCCGTTCAGAAAACATCCATCCACCTTACCGCGGCCCGGCGGAGACGCGGGAACCCCCGCAGCGGGTTGGACTCGGCCATAGCAGCGTTGTGCTGCTAACGCCTCTCTTGCTCTATGGCTGCCCTGTACCTTGAAACTCCGCTCGTTTCACGCGCCCGGTAAAGTCTGCGGCGGGACCGGTAACCTACTGCTGCAGTGAGTGACCGCGCGGACGGTGCGACGACAAGCATATTACCGGGCAGAATACCCAACTCAGCATCTCGTGCGGTGTACCCCCCATCGCGTGGGTTAGGGTGTGTCACGCGGCGCACCTGACGTCAACTCAAAATAAGTTGCGTTCCAATGTTGTTGCAATGTGCGCAGTGAATCGATTTCCAACCAAAAACGAAACCATGACCAAACGGCAGCTCACATAGTACTGCATAGTATTTACAGCAAAGCGTCAAAGCACCGAACGTATTTTACTAACAGCCAATAAATGCCAGTTCCGTTCGTGTAGGCCTATAGATTTGTACGCAATTAGACTTGAAGACAATGTATTTATATTTACTGAATATAATTTCAGAATGGTGGAAAGCGAAACAGAAGGAGAAAGAAAGAAGTAGAAAGAAAGAAAGAAAGAAAGAAAGAAAGAAAGAAAGATAGAAAGATAGAAAGAAAATGAAAGAAGAAAACAGAAAGAAAGAGAGACGGTGGACAGTGGGTGTTGCATCAGCAGATGGCGCTGTAAACTTGGGAAACAGCCTCAACAACCTCACCTGTCCATGTCCGCATTATCACAAACTGAAACATGAAGATCTCAACTCACGGCTTCCTCAATTGCCGATAAGCATTGCTTAGGCCAGTAGAAACTATTATATACCACCCTCAATATGATTTAAATTTAAAATAAAAACTATTTAGGCCAATCTATATGGTCTACTTCTATATAATAATGAATACATTTATTTATGATCACACGTTTCTAGAGGACTGTAACACAAACATTAGGTCATTTGTATGCCGAAGTGGATGGAATAATGTTGTGAGAGGCCTGGTGTGGCTCTCTGGGACAAAGGAGCTACCAGGGTGCTGCTCAGCAGGTACAAGGTGTGGAGCTATCAGGGTGCTGCTCAGTAGGAGTAATCATAGTACAGAGTGATCATAGTACAGATTAATTACAGTACAGAGTAATCATACAGATTAATTACAGTACAGAGTAATCACACAGATTAATCATAGTACAGAGTAATCGTAGTACAGATTTATCATACAGAGTAATTATCGTATAGAGTTATTATATATAATACACACACACACACACACGCACACACACACACACACACACACACACACACACACAGGTGGCCAGTGTAAGTAAGATATGTCCTACGAAAAATGCACAGAACACCAGATGAACGTCTGAATTCAAAACAAGCCGTCTTCTTATCTAATGAGCTTCCCAGTGGATTGGATTGTCTGCACCTGAAGTATGCATGCGGCTGCTGGGAACGAGAGAGCTGAACCAGGCTCCTGGAACTGGGAAGGCTTATCCAACAGGCAACTTGTTGTGATTGGCATCATGTGGCATCACTTTGCAATACGTGTTTCAGCACAAGTAGGTATATATAATCTATGTGGACAGGCCGTTTATTAATTACCTGTTGTCATGTTTACTATCGTGAGTTTCTGTATTGCTTGTATTTTCTTTCTTGTGTATATGTATTGCTCTGCTATTGCTGTTGTCCTGTAAAGCACTTTGTATACCTTGATTATGGGTTCAATGTTTGAGACAATTTATTGAGAAAAAGCAAGTTTCCAACAGGCCCATATATTAATAATCAAATCCGTCTGACGGTGAGAATGCAAACTAAAAGATACATTGGGACATTTAGGAGCCAAGTGGGTTATTTTGAAATTAGAGATTAATCTTTACCATCAAGATGTATGAGGTTTGAGTGAGCATCCTGATGTAGATGTGTGAAGTGTCATGTGATGAAGTAACTCAAAGATGGTCAATGCAACAACCAAGCAGAACCATCATTTGAGGTTGAACATTAGCGGTGGTGGAGATGTTGAGACGGCTTCACCTCAGGACACTGTCCATTATGACCGTATGTTCAATATGTGAATCATCCGCAGTGGAGGGCACATACAGAAGGATGAAATCCCGGGAGGTCAAAGAGAGACATGAATAGGATAGAATCTGTAGCATTAAGGGGTCCTGTTGGTCACAGCCTACGGATCTCACCCATGGCTTGAAAAAAACCATCTGAACATTCTTGTGGGGGTGTGTGTGGATGATGGCTGGTTTAAGCAGCCTCACCTGGCCGAGTCTGATTGGACTCTGGGGCCGGTGAGGCTGCACACCTGTTGCACACTGAGTAATCAGTGTGCACAGGTTAAACCAGCCATCTCCACACACACTCAGAGAGATCTCCTGCATGGCAACATGGAGCACCAGGCCATGTATCATTTACTGCAACTGCTACAATAAACCGGATTCAACCACACCACCCTGCGTCCTTGTCTGGAGGAGCCCAGTGAAAGCCACCTAGGTGGAGTGTGGCAAAGGACCTTGCTACAATTGTATTCTGTATCATTAGTATGAATTCTGAAATGTGTGTTATCTATGAAATCAATTGCTTTGTTGGGTGCTGATGTGTTAATAATTAATGATGGAGATGGTTATTCAGGTTTGTTTTGTTAGTGCCTTAAATAATTCACCAACAAACAACATAGTGATATCTACAAAATAGTGTAACAGGCCTTCCTTTATAATAATATATTAACATGAGTCAGTAGAATAGCCTGATGCTTAAGTATAAATTATGCATTTGATAACAATGCGTTTCTTTATGACAAAGAGTATAGATATTATGTTCTGTCTCTGTGTTCAGATTGCTTTTTATGTTGTACTCCGCACATACAAATATTGCATTTATTTAGTACAACATGGACACAGAGAATAACCATTTGTACATTGTAAGTATATAGGCATATTGTGTTGAAATTAGTTGTAATACTTTCTTAAAAATATTCCCAATATTAAAGTAAAGGCATTAATGTTAAACCATGTTTTTAATTAAAGACAAAATAAAGTAAAGAAATTTAAAAGTTGTATTTACCTACCTACCTATATACCTACCTCTTTACCTTAAAAAATGTATTTGACCATTTGTTTATATCAGCTAAATACACTGTTGACATCAAGTGAAGCAGTGAACAGCATTCTGAAGGGGGTGTATCAGCCAGGGATCCGGACTGAGCTTTATAAATGTCCTGTTAGATCCTCTTTTTGAGGGATGCAGAGAGATTAGAGTCCCCCAGTAGTATCCCGCTATGCTCGCCTTGTCATCCCCATGGCCAGTATTTTAAACCCTTCATGTCCACCAAAAAGCCTGTTTAATTGGATTACACCAACACACAACGCTGGCCATGGTGAGGTGCTTCAGTGGGGAAGAAGCAGAGAGCTCTGAAACAGGTGTCACCTGCACAAAAAGTACACTCTAGACTACCTCTGCACTCCTACCCGGATCCTACAAGACCGAGGAATCCTTTCTGACGGGTAGGCCTCAACTTATGGTTTAGCTAGATGGATACATTGATACAATACCGGATATTTCCTGCTCATACCTTCACAAATGCAAAGGCAAAGGAGGACAAAGAGAGATAATTCAGAAAATCCTTTTGGGCTCATCTGCAATGTGCTTCACAATTAGGACATTTGGAAAAATAATGAATTTATTAATTGGAAAAACTCTTTGTGATGTTATAGTTTGACATGGAGTATGTCTATGTCCATGACTCCTTATACAGTGCCGATACAATGAGTTATCTTAAAATGTCAACAGCGGAAACATTCATTTCAGTTCCCTACTACAGATTATGACCGTAAGTGTATATGGAAGGTAATTACCCATAACAGCTTTCAGGTATTAAGGTACATTATGTTCCCTAAGAGATCAACTGGAGCATATACATGTAAAGTGTATTATGGTACTGTTGCGTCATTCATTAATGTCTGTACCAACATTTGAAATAGCTTCACAGACATGCATTTGTGGAAACAACTAAAACCTTGCACTTAAGAGACATGATAAACATCCACACATCTGAGAGAATGGACATGTAGGGAATGGATTACCATCACTACCTAACAGTATAACAGGTTGTGATGTAGGACATGATACAGGAAGTAACCAGTCTTATTTAGAAAGGGGACTAGCCAAGGTGCTAGCACAGGTGCTATCCATGCTAACTATGGCAATCACAAGTTGACCCTTCAGAAGCAGCGGCCAGCTCTCTTTCACCGTCTGTTTTAATAATCATCCTGGCAGTAATACGTGATAATAATGTTTGTTTATCATACTCATACAGCAATATATACAGGGTATGAATGACTGAGTGTGTTGTGTAGCTTGTTTTGCTAAATTGTTCTTATATTTAACCTCCATTAAGTTGTTATGGTTTGCACCACCGTGGGCAAGGCTCAATTCAATGGAGACAATAAAAGAGAACTAACCCAAGACATTACTTTGATACTAACGTTGTCCTTCCACTGAACGGGATTCATCGCTTTAGCAGTACTTGAACAGGCTTGCAGAGCACTGGGCTAGGCAGCAAGCCGCATGGAAAGAGAATAGATTGTGACATGATTTCGTGTCGGGTAAATCCGGCCAGATTCCCCTGTGAGGCGTGCGTCGATTGGATGATAGAAGCTTTAAGCTTAGGAAGCCCTAACGGCGATGCTGTAATCTCATTCAATACGATTACCCGCGCTGTTATCTTGGAGACACAATGATATGCGACCTTAGCGCTTGACATGACATAAATCAGAGTGACTCAACGGCTATCCATCCACTTTCAATTCCCAATTTCACAATCCTGTTCATCATGTTGTTTTTGTTATTGTCTTTTCAACAGAAACTACTGAGGCACTATCCCAAATGGCCAAGTAAGTGCTTCTCTGTTCATTTAAACACACATAACATTTTAATAACACAATAAGGTATTGAAAATAGTAGGATGTCATGTGCAACATATGAATCGCACGTGAGTAAATCAAGTCATACGCATAGAACATATTTTTTCCTCGTACAAACCAAAGCCTTTTGAAAGCCATTTAAGAATCACAACATCTGAGGTCCAAGTCTAAAAGAAAAACAATATAAATACAAATAAAAACATAGATAAAAGGTCATGTACAGTTAAGAAGACTTGCAGCAGTAGGAAGAGGAGGGCAGATGTTATCATTGACCTTCATCCTGGAAGAACTCCCTCTCTAAAGATCAGAAGGTCACACCAGGGTCAGCCGTGCTCAAAATCCAGATGTGCTGAGGCCACAACAGTGGTTCTTTGAACCTTGAAATGACCATAAGATATTTGGCAGACCCCTGCATTAGAATGTGTGTAGCTGATCCCATGGGCAGCTTTTCAATCCGGGTGAACGGCGGCAAAGCTGCTCCACACTTAGTAGGCTAACTAGATCAGCTATGAGGGATTAATGTCCTTCTGGTCGCTACCAACACCATCTCCAACATCCGCCATTACAACAAGTACATATCCAGTGGATTAGTATAGGCCTTATTCACAGTTACAGTCTCAAAGGGCTTCACAGGCCACATTTTAGGACACCCCCTAACCCTCCAAAGAGCAAGAAAAACTCCCTTAATTATGGTTGGTGGTTAGGAGTGACATGGGTGCCATAATAGACATGCATAATGGTAGCATTACAAAACAACATATGAAGTAAAATGTAGAAAATGTAGGTAATGTAGAGGCAGTGGCTAATGAGTAAGCTAGTCATGATCAGATCAACACACTACAGCTCCACCAATATTCATTTTCTTTCAACTTTCCTACCATTAACATAATTGTACCTTGTCGGCTTTATACGGCTGCCTATCTGTGATAGCAATTAAATACTAGTAACACTTTTCAGACCCCATTTACTCGCGTGCTGACTCAGTGTTCTCAGCGTCTTCATTCTCTCTGTGGAACTATAGCAGTGCAAAGCAAAGTGATGAAGAATAACTTCTTTAAGGACGCTTCCTGACAGCAAAGTATTTCATTTAATTTTAAAGCATGATCTTGGGGAGATGCATGCAGCGATTTACCAAGCATCTTCCATGAGACAATGGGTGTACATGATTCTTATAGGGTAACTCTCACATTGTAGGCAGTTACAACAAAGGAAACAAAGGTGAGGGGGAGGGACCATCGTGGAGAGTTAAAGATTGGCCGTGGTTGAAGTCAGCCATGGTGGAAGAGACTAATTGAATAGTTAATTTGCAATACACTATGGGGGAAGTGGACATGTCTGCAAGGCTGCAAGACAGCTAAAGGAATCTACACATCGAAGAAGTCAGTAGATTGGCATGGCCTCAGTATCCGACTTCGTGGCTACAGTGGCAATGGAAATGCAAACTATCTTAACACCTTTCCATTAGAGAGAGGAAGGGAGACATCTCTAGGTCCAAGGAAATTATATAAAATTTTCAGTTGACTAGTAATTATATAAACAAGGTTTATATGATTTGTATATCATTTTATATTATAATTACGATTAATATTTCCACGACACAAAGTGATGCGTTTTTGGTTGTTTGAATGTCAAAATTGAGACAATACACTGTTGGGACTACTGTACTTAACTTATCTTTATATTGGTTGAGCAATATCCGCCACAATGTGTCATTCCCGAATGAAATCATTGGAGATTATATCAGTTACACATGATCTTACCTGTCCTGTCATACAGCATCCCTTGTGAAACGTAGTCTTTCCTTCAGGTCTTCTAGCGTTGGGTTGCTTGTCTTCTGCACTCTGAGACACGGTTTCTGCTTCCTATCATTAACAAGTGTTTGTGTTCTGTCATTCTCAGGGTTTACAAGAAGACCAGTGGGAATGGAGGAGTGAGTATGAGTGACCTAACAATGTGAAGTATACCTACTTTCTTTACATTTCCTCTCATCTTCTCCTGGTAATACATTCCAGTCATTTCAGTCAAGTCATATGCTTTGCTATAAATGGTGAATTAATGAATGACTGTTAGCAAATTAAACATAAAGTTTGTCCACATGAATTTGACTGCAGCACTTCTGTTCCACAGCTTACCCTCTACCTGGGGAAGAGGGACTACGTAGACCATGTGACCAGGGTGGACAGCGTGGGTGAGTTCCTCGTTAATGACATCATTCATCAGGTGGTGGATGCATAGGCTCCGTCATGTGCAACACAAGCCATCGATGTAATCCATGATGAGGTTCTCATGTTTACAGACGGGGTTGTGAAGTTGGACCCGAAAGACTTTGGGAGCAGGAAAGGTAACAACAGAGACGCGTTTAGGAACATGAATCAAAGCTCCAGCTCCAAACTCGGCCTCACTACGACCGGTCCATGTGCTGTTGTTTGTCCCAGTGTTTGTGCAGCTGGCCTGCGCCTTCCGCTACGGCCGCGAGGACTTGGATGTGATTGGCTTGTCGTTCAGGAAGGACATCTGGTACCAGCAGATCCAGATCTACCCTGAGTGCCACCAGCCCACGCTCACCCCCATGCACGACACCCTGATGAAGAAGGCCGGGGACAACGCACACCCGTTCACCTTCGCTGTAGGGCAGCGCTTCCACACACACACATATATAAAACAGATATATGTATATATATATATACACACATATATAAAACAGATATATGTATATATATATATACATACATATATAAAACAGATATATGTATATATATATATATACATAACGCTGATAGTTAGCTTATCACCCATGCAATGCATTCAGGATGATGTGAAACACCATTCATTCAATCATTTCTGTTCAATTCTCTGTTTCTGTTTCTAGATTCCCAACAACCTCCCTTGCTCCGTCATGCTGCAGCCAGGACCGGATGATAAGGGCAAGGTAAACACCAGCACCTCTCTGGCAGCATGCTCACACATTCAGTGGTGAGGTGACCAAAAAAGATATGTTCATCATGGCCAGTGGTAAAGCTTCACACACACACACACACACACACACACACACAATTGAGGTACTAAATACAAGGGCCCAGGTATTGTCAGATTGTGCAGGGACAAGTGACCTTGTCAGGAGAGTACAGCAGCAAGGCAGTAGAATATATCGGGTCATCGTTTCAGAATACAATACTGCACTGAAAGCACATGTACAGGAGAACTTATTATGGCTACACAAAACATCTCCTCCTCCTGGTGTGTCTGCTGCCGATAGAGAGGCCCAGCATTCTGAGGCCTCTGACGGACAGTTTATGTCCATGACTTAGCCTTGCAAAAATAAACACAATCAGTTCACATTTGTAGCCCAAGATGGCGATCGTCCTGTACCAGCGGTTGGTATTTTAGCAGCTTCGTCAGATATGCCTCTTCCATAGAGGAAAGTGCATCCTACTTCAACCAATACCTTTTCATTGATAGTCATAATGTTGGGTCTGTTAGCTGATAGGCTTGAGAACAAGCTATCATAACAAAGGTGGATCATTTATGGTTTTACAAACGAGTTGTTGTACAGACACAAAAAGAAAACTAAAAACATGTTAATTATCTGGATGTTAAATCCACAATCCTGTCGTGTCTGGAGATATACATTCCCTTATAAAAATGACAGCTGTTTCAGACGTGTGGAAATGTCTCACACATGCGCACACGCACCCACACACACACACACACACACACACACACACACACACACACACACACACACACACACACACACACACACACACACACACACACACACACACACACACTCACCATTCCACACGCAGCCGTAGAGCTCGACGCGGAGGCAGACGCTCATGACCCGGTCGGCCAGGGGGTAGAAGCGCACCATACGGGCCACGATGGGGGGGCCAAGGTCCTTCAGAACCACATCATACGTGTTCTCGTTACCTGACACCACCTGGAGAGGGGGGGGAGAGAAGGAACTTTTCAAACGCTTCTTTAATTCCAGGGCACATTCTTATTTTACAGAGTAACAATACCCCTGAACTCGAACCACGGCCAGAGAGCCATCTCTGCTGTAAAACACACGCAGGTGAGCCATTCCGCCCCAATCTCAGCCAATCAGAATCGGCCTTTGGAATAGCATGGGTTGGGTTACTAAGCCGAGGGACAAAGCTTGATTCTGTTCTCACAAACAGTGAAGAAGAACAGGGCGAGTGTGTCTTACCTCCTGGCTGGAGCGGTCCCGCCAGGTGATCCACTTGATGCCGTCTCTGGAGTAGCGCAGCCGGTAGCTCCGCGCAAACTCCTGCCCGTGGCCGTCGGCATGGCGACCCTGCGTGCCCACCAGCGCCAGGAAGTGGAGCTGGTGCAGATCCACCTGCAGGACAAACAGACTTATTTTGATTATACAGGAAGGAACATATGTGATGGGTATTCAGTGAGTCACAGTGAGGTGAGTAAAGAGGTGGTCCTGCTTTTTAGTGGGTGGGTGAGTGAGTGCATGGGTCAGTCAGTGGGTGGGTGAGTTAGTCAGTGGGAGGTTCAGTGAATAAGACAGTGAGTGGGTGCATGAATGCATGAATGTATGAATGCATGAATACATGAGTGAGTGACTGAGTAAATGAATGAATACATGAGTGAGTGAGTCAGTGAGTAAATGAATGAATACATGAGTGAGCGAGTGCCGCTTCTCAGTGTGTCTGACCTGCAGGTACTCTGTGGCACTCGGGAAAACTGCTCCTGCTGGACACCAGGCGCCATCTCCCTCTCCTTTACTCAACCTGGTAGAGAGAGGTCACGTTATAGTTAGAGAGGGAGCTAAAGAGAGACAGGGAGAGAGAAGTCACGTTATAGTTAGAGAGGGAGCTAAAGAGAGACAGGGAGAGAGAGGTCACGTTATAGTTAGAGAGGGAGCTAAAGAGAGACAGGGAGAGAGAGAGAAACAGAGATAGAGAAAGAGGCAGAGAGAGACACACATCACTCCTCTCATAAACAATATTAAACTAATTGTAAAAGAACTCCCACACACACACACACACACACAGACACACACACACACACCGGCAGCTTCATTAAAATGATCCTTGCTGCCGACTAATGATCAGTACATGTGTAGACCTTGTTTTCTTTGTCCCCCAAGCACTACATTTAGTGACCTAAACATTAATGCATGCACAGATACATATCTGAATGAGAGAGAAACACAAACCCGAGAATATCAACAAGCAAGTGAAGAATATTTCTAGCGGTTGCCAAAATGGTTGAAACTCAAGTAAAGAAATGACACCGTGAAAACAACAAGACCAACACAGCCCTCGGCTATGACCACAAACACACACACACACACACACACACACACACACACACACACATTTGAGTCATCCCACACTCCATAAACCCCCACCCGGCCGCCCCAAGCCTGGCTGGATGCTCCGCGGTACGTGGCCCACATGTGGCCCGTC
>OOFG01066273.1:0-14055 GCA_900323295.1 Molva molva | reverse complement strand
TGGTGATGAGGATGGTGAGGATGAGGAGGATGATGATGATGGCGGTGAGGATGTGATGATGATGATGAGGAGGATGATGATGGATATGAGGATGTGAGGATGATGATGATGAGGATGATGATGGTGGTGAGGATGTGATGATGATGATGGCGGTGAGGATGTGAGGATGATGATGGTGAGGATGAGGAGGATGATGATGATGATGGCGGTGAGGATGTGAGGATGATGATGATGAGGATGATGATGGCGGTGAGGATGTGAGGATGATGATGGTGAGGATGAGGATGATGATAATGTGTTTGGTGGTTGTGATGATGAGGATGATAAAAACTGAATGGAATATACAGTATGAAACGGTACAGAAACAAACAGGAGCCAATAAGAAGGTTTGCTGTGAATTAGGAAGGTGGTCATCTCTGGAGAAGGAAAGTTATTGATTCAGGTTGGGATGTCGTACGGCATATCTGCAGAACAGGATTTGGCTTCAGTGAGAATACAAATGTTAACACCTTTCAGCTGGGGAGAGTAAGGGAGTTATGTTTAGGTGCAATTAGCATGTATACAAAGGCTTACTAAACAAACTAGTAATTCAAGTAAATAAGGTCATTTATATAAGAAACACGGCACTTTGATAATGAAAGTGATGTGACCACATCGTATTCATTACAGCAGACCGAGTAACGTCCTATGTCTCTACAGGGTCATCCTGGCTCCCCTGGACAGAGCGGGCCCCCCGGGGACCAAGGCGTCCCAGTGGGTGAACTGTCTTGTTGGGGACTCATCTCCTGCCCTCCGGCTCGTCTCTGTGGTTCACCGCACCGCCACGCTGCCTTTCCACCCTGCTTGCTATCCTTCCTCTCCCATGTTGTTTGACCCTGTGCACTCACAAAGCTGTTTTGGTTTTCATCTATTTTTCTCCTTCATCTTTCTTGCTCGCTCTTTGATGCCTTCTGTTTGTTGCAGTTCTGAAGATTTGTTCACATGAAAGCAGGAAGTGTTTCTTGGTGAATTTTAGTCGATGTTGACATAAAGAGGAATAGACTCCGGCTTCCTCTGCTTTTGAGCCGAACCTGAGTGTCGTACAAAACTGGATGAAAGTTCACGGCCCACTTTTTAAAAACAGATGCATGAAAATGCGTGAGCTGTGAATATGTTTTAGTCACAACAAAGACAGAAGCTGGATGACATGATGCATCAGCCTCTAATCGATCTCTCCCTCGCTCTAGGGCCGTCCCGGATCACAGGGATCCATTGGTGTCAGGGGAGCCAAAGGACTCAGGGTAAAAACATTATTTTGTTTGTTATATTATCATTTAGCAGGCTGGTGGAGTGGTTAAGGTATTCGAGTCCCTGCCCGAAGGTACGGGGTTCAATCCCCAATGTCCACAGCCTGGCATCCTTGAGCAAGACACCTATACCCTGTCCCTTAATGTCTCTGAAGTCACAGTGAGGGGCTCTGGATGAAAGCGTCTGCTGAAGGACTAACTAGTGGTAATCGTAAATAATTTAGTATATTAATTTGGTCACACATGGTCAACTAGCTATTAGCCATCCGCAAACACAAAAATACACGTCTGCATTATATGCGTGAAACGAATCCTAATAGCATTCTAAACTATCGTTATGGGGCTTTGAAGCGTGAAGATCTTTAAACCAAATGAGCTCAGGAGAAATGGACTCCATCGTAAACCTTGCTTTAGCACTTCAGACAACACCCCGCAGCTTCTGTACCCGGAAATATATGACCATGGCAGTGTCTTTAAAACAGCCATAAATCCAATGTTAGCAAGGCTTCTCCAAACGTCTGCGTCCTACCTTGGGAAAATAGCCCTTGGTTACACAAGGGTTTTAGGTTTGAATGAATTATTGATCTTACACGAGTAAGTGGTATAATTAGGCTATTTCATCTTGTGGATGGGTTTTATATGGGTCCGCTGACATCATGGGAAGATACCCATTTTGAATTTAATAACTATAATTGCTTAAAATTGCATGAGGACCTTTTGAAAGCAGAATGTAGTTCCGTGCTATTAACAACACACACCGTCTAGCCAAAAAGTAATCTTTGTTGAAGAACAAAGAACTACTACACACAATACAATCCTATATTCAACATAAGGATGTGTATTTTCTTATGAAGGCCCAATAAAGATAAACTATACATATCATTTCATCAAAATGCTGATCTATGGCACTCTATCGGTGCTATAATATCATCCCATTCTCCGAAGCCTCTTGCTGGTGAATAACAAGTTACAGTTACCCTGCATGCAGCAGAAATACAGCACATTAAGGTAGAAATACATCTGAAGAACAACTCTCCTTTAATAAAACTGAACAGTGGTCTGTAGCGGTCTGATGATGCCGCTCCAAAAGTAACAGAGCTAATTTGTAAGTGGAGTTGAGAGTTGACAGACTACATTGTATGCTTACATTTGGACTTGCTGTACTAGTGCTTGGCTAAACAAGCTTCACAAGCTTCCATGGCTTTCATGTTCAGTGGGAAGCCACTGTGAAGCCACTGTTTGGCTTAATTTGAGAGGCAAGGATGAGTCAGCAGAATGTTTCGGACCAAGCCATGACCTTTCCAGAAGAGCCCAGGCTTCACTGTACAATATCTCCAGTGTGCAGGAGCCAAATACCACAGTCTTGTCATGTGGGATCATGGAAATAAAATGATGGGGAGTATTTGATGAAAAAAAGATATGTTCTTCCATATTCTTCCCTAACCTTTGTTACTCCAAAGGGCAAGGGAAACTTCCCAAACATCAGGGGAAAATAAGAAACCTTGACTTTTACTTGATCTTCCCCAAGTTAGCAGTGGTGTGCTTCCTACACAATATGAATGCGACACTCGCTGACCAGTTTCTACCTAATACGGAACAGATCAATTAAGGGCTGTGAATGATGCAGATTGAGATTAAAAATGGCTGTGATGACCAATCAAATGCTAGCTAACGTTGGGGAGAGGAAGGGAGCTCTATTGGTGCAGAGAGAATGCATCCCAAGGCTTATTCAATTAACTTGTAAGTAAAGAAGACTATCATTTGTAATATCATTATTCGGATCAAACTTTCCACCACACTTTGAGAGTATTTATGATATCTATACTTAATGTTATGTGCTTCAAATAAGTAAAAGAGCTCAGTGAGAAATGTAATAATCCCATACTTTCATCATTCCATAGGGTCCCGTAGGGCCTTCTGGTCTCCTGGGACGGAAGGGGTCTGCTGGCTTGATGGTAAGGAGGAGGTCAAAAGGTCAAACAAACAAACTAAACAACAAACTAAAAACGTTGACTTATTACTTTATACTTTATAGTCAATACCTTTGGTATCATCTTGGTTTTGCCATTTTATGATGGTTTCATAATTTAATGTTTTGACAATGAATGTAAAATGAATATGTGGTCATGAGCTGTAGATTTTAATGCTTTCACTGATCATGGACAACCACACATTTGATATGTTATTAATGTGAACAATAATGAAAACATATAAAAACAATATAGCTCACTGTGATAAATCACAGAACTCCCTTTTGTACATTCATCCATAAAAATGCTGGATTCTGCATGAATTCAGCATGGATTCTGTTTGGAGATAATCAACAATACAGTCCTGCAGTGGAGACAGAACATGAGGTTTACAACTTTGCTACATTCGATCGCATATTTTACGATCCAGGGTATCTTTGAAGATCGCTTGTTCCCAAATTTAGAACAGAAACCCTAAACTTTAATCAGGGCTTTATATACCCATAAATAAATACCCAGCCTTCGATTCCCGGGCTATGGGATGGGAAACAGTTGTTATGGGGACAGGAGGAAATCCTGTGGGGTTTTGGGAGGAAGTTAAAGGACTGCTCTGTTGAATGGTTTTTTTTGTAGGGCCCAGATGGTCCCCCAGGAAAACCTGGGTTCCCTGGACAGATGGTAAGAATAGTCTCCTCATCACTCTGTATCCATCAGTAGCCAATTTTAAACCTGCACTATGTACATTCTCCCGTTAGCACCCTCTGGTGGTTTGAGTTAGCTATAACGGCCGTCTGAAAATGTTGACGCTTCTGAGTGACGTCAAGACTTGCGTTATTTACTATGGAAACCCTGGCAGATTCATTCTGTGAGCATGTCTTCAAGCCAGGAACCGCTGGAATCTTTTTTAACATGACCTTATTAAAATCTGAAAAACACTGCACACTCTACATGAACAAATGGCACATGACAAGACATCCTACGCAACGAATCTAGCATCAAGATTTTCCATGGTGGGGGGGGGGGCGGCAAAAGTGGACCAGAATAAAAGGATTTATAGAGAAAGATTCCCTGGATGGATTGACTCATGGATGGGTTTGTTTTATTATTGAGAAACCTTCTAGGTTAGATATTTTTTAATGGAGTAAATTGCTGCAGTAGAAAAGTTACATAGTGCAGATTTAACGTCATTCGCGTTGACATGTCTTAAGCCTCTGCTATAATTTGTAAGTAATTGCTGTGTCTGTCTGCTGTTCTGCCAAAGGGGAAGATCGGAGAGCGAGGGGAATTGGGACCTAAGGGATTTCGAGTAAGTGATGCAGTTCTTTTGTGGATTAGTCGCAACTGATTTTGGGATGAGAATGTCTATGACATGGGTTTAAATCCCAATCAATCCAAGGCGCCGTGTGTGTTCTAAATGGCTGATGTTTCCTTCCAGGGTATCCAGGGACCATCAGGACCTCCTGGGGCCAAAGGCTTTGCAGGAGAGCCAGTAAGTTCCCAGTAACCCAGCTGTTGGCAGTCTGGCTTCCCTCATTTGTGAAGATCCAGATACTTGAGCTCACCGTTGGAGAGAATGTTCTGACTAGCAGCCCTCCCTCCAAAACCTTCTTACCCGTTTCTCTTCTACTGGGGATGTCGGGTTTTACCGTGGATCTGGGCGCCTTTTGTGTCCATAAAAAAGCAAGAACAGTAGCTCAAAATTTCTTGCCTGCTCACAACCACCACAGACCTTTCCTCTTTGCCAGTTCCTCAGCTTGACAACATCTTAATCACTACTGGATCCACCCAATCCCTCAGACTACTGCTTGGTTGAAAAGCCCAGAGAGAGAGAGACTAATCCTTTTTCCCCCATTCTGTCCAAGTTCTACAAAGAGATGAATCAGAGTCAATTTGATTTACACCATCCACTTCCTGCAAAGGCAGATTTATTGTAGCCTGACTGTATCTCCATAACAGAATGCCTTTTACTATCTCCTACTGAAGCTTTGGCCCAATTACCCCTGGGCATTCCACCGCCCAGATAAAGCTACCTCTAACAATCCATACCAGCTCAATGCCATTTTGTACTCTTTTCTACTTTCCTTTCAAACAACCCCAATGTTTGTCCCAGATTTGTGAACGCTGCCGAGCATTATTCTGTTATTGATGCCTCTTCTCTGCCATCAGGGGCCAACGGGGCCCGCTGGAACGATGGGACCTCTCGGAGACATGGGACCAAAGGTGAGTTTCATCCCCTGTCAGACTTGTGTGAGTCCTGCCCGCCTCTGTAGTTAATATTGAGCTGGGGCTTGCCTTTTGAAAAGCTGCCGTGTGTCTGTGACAGGGCCCACTGGGGAGGGCAGGGGAGAGCGGGCTGCCGGGTGATTCTGGAGAGAAGGTCTGTATCTCTCTGTTCTGCTTTTATTCACATTAGTCAGACGCTGCATACAAAGAGTCTTACAAGTTCGGCTGAAAACAATCAAAAGCATAAAGTAAAAATTGGATCTGCTACAAAACAAAGTGAAAGTGCTGTGCCTGCCATAGAAATACTTATTCATATTGTTAGTGCCAACAGTTGTGGTGTTTCTAAGTTTCTGCAGAGTAGATTCAGCATTTCAAAGTGCTGTCCAAATTCCACCACAACTTTTTTGTTAAGAATCAAAAGCCTGTTATACATATGAGCCGCTACATACACAAACCGTTATGAGGAGATGTCTGACAGTGACACAGTTGTTGTGTTGTTGTTGTTGTTGATGTTTTTCTGCCTGGCAGGGGGCCGTGGGTCCCTTCGGAAGCCCCGGGGAGCTGGGCTTGATCGGTCAGAGGGTGAGTACACCCATCACTGACACACCGCAGACCCAAAAGTCTCTCTAATGTGCTTATGCATATTCCCTCTCACTTTGGAACTGCATTTATGTCAACCAATGGAATAATTAGCCAGGCCCAAGTGGCCACCCTTCTCTTCACACAAGCTCATCAAAGCGTTCTCTTATTTATGCTGTAAACCAATAAAAGCTCTCATTATACTCGTTATGGTTTCCTTCTGTCAGGGAGAGCCCGGAGTGGATGGGGAGGTTGGAGCGAGTGGACCTGATGGAGACAAGGTAAAGAGGATGGAAATCTCTGGGTGACTGATGACACCCCACTGACATCACCATACACAGTATGACCCACTGTTGGGTTTCAACTTTAGTGGAGTGGAAGAGTTTCCTGAGTCAAACTTAATTTTGAAAATGTTGACAAACTGTCCTAAAAGCAGCATTTAAAGGTTAAGTGTGTAGAATTGAGTGGTATCTAGCGAACTTGGCAAAGATGGATTACAATATTCATGTATGTTTGATCATTTTTGTTTTTGTTACCTTACAATGAGGCCTTTATATGTACAAAGGGAGCGGGTCCTCTTCCATGGAGTGCGCCATGTTGCACCGCCATGTTTCTACAGTAGCCCAGAACAGACAAAAGGCTCTAGAGAGGACGTGTTTTAGATCTTACTTGTAAGCTATGACCTATAGTTTTACAGACTAAATAACTAAATACAACTTAGAAATCTATCAAGGAACCTCAGCACTTGACCGTTGGCTACTCGATGCTGTCGTAGATGATGACATCATTTTGGAATCACCTACTGGCACCTTATAGGCCAGTACAGGCCTCCTACGTCGTAGGAAAGCAAGGGGTGAGGGGGGGATTCAGTTGGTTGCAATCTGCAACCTCACCGCTAGATGCCACTAAATCCTACACACTGCACCTTTAATATAATTTCGGAGGTTTTTTACAAGGTCTACACTGTGTATGTGTACCTGATGAACTGAGCTGCTCATCAAGCCAATGCAAGTCAAATTGCTTGAGAGCCTTTAGCAAAGTTGGACCAGCATTCTGTTGACTTTTAGTGAAAACAGACAGTGTCTCTATTCTAGGAGATCTACTGTCTGGCAAGCATTGCGGGATAATTATTTCTTTTAACAACATCAAGGAAAAAGCCTGCCTGTCATTCAGAGCCAAGCTTCATGAAGCATGGCTGACAGACCCACAAACAGTTTTTGGCTGAGAGTGTGTGTAACAAGGCCTAGACTAACGCACAGAGTACAGCAGTTAGAACTCAGATTAACTAGTTCACTGTCTTCAGAAGGCTATGTCATTCTGGGTTGGATGCTACATTCAGCCTGTTTCCAGGCTAGACTCTAACTACTCCAGGGGTTTGTTGCTATTGTAGCTGGCTGATGCTGAACGCCTACCAACCTCAAGATAAGGTTACGATCGACTGTGTTTAACATTGTTATTTCTTAGTGAGAGAAATCTGAACAACGTATTCCTGGTTGTCTGGCTTCAGTTAAAGTCCTGGAAAGAAAACTATTTAGGGCAACTAAGTGACACCTGAAGAAGTATACCCTGTACATTTATTGTACAGGGTACAGGTATTACTCATCACTCTATAATACTACAACAATACTAGTATTGTTCTTTGTACACAAACAACAATCAAAATAACTTTTCTTTGGTTTATTTTTTTGTTTGTTTGTTTGCGTATTCATTTCATTTGTTAGGTCTCAATAAATAAATGAATAAATCTAGATTTCAGGAATGATTTTAAGGCTTCATGCTCACCGGTGGCTCTTGCTCCGTGTCTCCAGGGTGAGGCTGGAGACGTGGGGGCCGAGGGGGCCCAGGGAGAGAGGGGTGTGGTTGGCACCAAGGGGAAGGAAGGACCCCCCGGGGCTCCTGGCCTGGTGGGGGTGAGGGTGAGTGTCTGTCAACTCGCACGTCTTCACGTTGCCTGGCAACAAAAAACAAACACACACACACACACACACACTGTTGTTTCTGTGTGCCAACCACCTGCTGTTCCTTCACTAGGGTCAAGAGGGTAAACCTGGAACAATGGGCGAACGAGGAAAAGCTGGAGAGAAGGTTTGTCAAGCTGCAGTCACTTTCCTCTGCAGAACATATTTTACTTCCCGTACTCGTGTCAAGATGGCGTCTCACGTGCGGAGGGTTTAATCACCGTAACGGTAAACAAACCATGAAGTAACCTCTGCAGGGACTCTGGAAAAGTCAAACACAAAACACAAAACACAAAGCAGGCAAAAGTTGAAACACATTCATTGATGTGTTTGGAGTTGTCCGAGTGAGCACAGAGTCGGGCCCTCACGACGCGCTTGCTCCTCTGTTCTCTCTCCAGGGCAGCCAGGGCCCCCAGGGGCCGCTCGGGGAGATGGGCCCCGTAGGGGAGCACGGGGAGCCGGGCCACGTCGGACCAAAGGGTGCCAGGGGAACAATCGGACCCACGGTATGCAAAATATGCTCCAAAGATACGTATCATTCTGCTAATGCTAATATCTCCTGGGCTAATGATCCATACCCTGCAGGGGGCCCCAGGCAGGATGGGGCAACAAGGGACTCTGGGAGCAGCTGGGTATGAGGTGAGATGGTCCACACGCTGCACACATTCAGCAGGAATAAGGCTCCAGACCAGCCTCCGAGATGGCCATAAGACCTGAAATCCATCGTGGAAATGAGATAAATGTGAAAAACGAGGTTTAAATCTTCTCTAATGGACTGAAAATAAAAACGCTGAAAGTAGCTTATAGCTCGATGAATGCTCTGCTGAAGACAGCTCTTTTGGCAAACAACTCCTTATACTTTGTGGTCAATTCCCATTTACATCATCCCCGAATCAATGCAGGCATGGTTAATTGTTATTTGTAACGTAATTCTTCTTCCGGCCTTTATTCAATGACTGCAATCTATTGCCATATTCCCACACTGGCTTCGACGTCGTCCGATGCAGCCTTCCTGTGAACTGTTGTCCTGTATCTTTCCGACAGGGACACAGTGGACCACAGGGCCCTGTAGGCCCGCCTGGACCAAAAGGTGAAAAGGTACACACTCCTCACATGCATTGGTCGGGCCCTAATCGCTCATGGGAACCTAATTGGCTGCGTGTTTTATACAGGAACGGGTGGTTTTGCATTAGCGGTGACATTTCCTCACATTTAAAAACAGTTTTGCAGCACAGTCCCTGCAGTATTGTTTTGACACATTGGAGTCATTGTTGCATAGCTAATGAGGTTCTGGGCTTCTGTAAGTATTCTCTAAGAAACTCCTTATCTGAGCAATAATAAGGGAGCAGGCCACGGCTCATTAACACTTGAAATGTCATCGTATGCAATTAGGCACCTGGATCGCTCTGCGTCCTCTTTCTGCTCTTTTCTGGCTCATCGTTTTCAGCAAATAGGACTTGAATAGTACAAGAAATAGTTTTGTCAAAATGATAAACTCCCCCGCCCTGTGTGGAGATTGATAAAGTGCGACTGCTGTAATGGATAAAGCAATAGCTGCCAGTGTGAACAAGGGGAATCGGAGCCAAAGAAAGCTTATTAGGATATTTTGTGTGTGATTGTTTGAGGGCATCTGGGAGCAAGGTACACCGTACTCTTAACCATGCTGATGGTGCGTCGAGAGCAGTAATCCGGTTGCTTTGTATCGCTGCTCCAGTTGTTTCTATTGTGCTTGGTTACATTTCATTTACTTAGGATGTGCAGAACACATGATGACTAAAAAGCAAATACACAAAAGGGATTATTCAATCCTGCAGATGCATCACACATGACCATAAATCCTCACTCTTTCCTTGGCTATCGATGTTAGGCTGCTAATAAGGGTCTGGGAGAGAGCCAGTTCATTTGATCCGTTGGTAGTGAAACCACATTAAACAATACGCTGTATATCAACACTGTGGCCCTCGGTCGAAACAGTTTGTGAATGTGGTAAACAAACCAGCATCCATGGCTTTTCGACTCCTCGCTCGTACCGGTGGTATCGCCTTGCTGCGTCTGTTCTCATTCCGTTCCTTTGTCCTGGTCAGGGCGAACCAGGGGAGGACAGCAAGGTGGAGGGACCTCAGGGGACCCAAGGGGACAGAGTGAGTTCACCGCCTGTTCCTCCTGACCGCTCGTCCCATGTGTTGTCGGCATGACAACGCCACGTGTTCTAACATTGGGTTCTGTCCAACCAGGGTTCTCCCGGCACCGGGGGCCCCAGAGGAGAGCCGGGGGATCCGGGATACGCTGTGAGTCAAGGATTCATGTCCACTGCTCCTTTGTTTGTTTTTCCATGAGGGGAATACCCCCCTGTTTAGATTCCCTACTTTATTAACAGGAACTGGAACTGTTACGAGCCAACCCTGTGGAACACATTCATTATTAGTCATTTAATTTAAGAGTTTATCAGCTTCTTGTGGATTAGGGTTAGGGTTAGATACGTGTCGTTAATGAGCCGACTGTGGCACATTGGGATTTGAACCTGGCTGGGAGTCAAACGCCCTAGCCACTACTACACTATCTACTGTCTAACCCCTACCTGCTTCTTAATGACCTGTCTCCGTACTGTCTAACCCCTACCTGCTCTTTAATGACATGTCTCTGAACTGTCTAACCCCTACCTGCTCCTTAATGACCCTCCTCTGTACTATCTAACCCCTACCTGCATATTAATGATGTGTCTCTGTACTATCTAACCCCTACCTGCAACATAATGACCTGTCTCTGTACTGTCTAACCCCTACCTGCTCCTTAGTGACCCTTCTCTGTACTGTCTAACCCCTACCTGCTCCTAAATTTCCCATCTCTGTACTGTCTTACCCCATCCTGCTCCTTAATGACTTGGATCTGAACTCACTGTAAGGCGCTGACTGACCAAATGGTATCCCTGGGGATAACTTCCTGTTTCAGGGCCAGTCTGGGCTGGACGGAGCAAGAGGTCAAGCTGGAGCCCCAGGGTCTCCTGTAAGTGTCCGTACGTTGCCTCTACGCCATGAACGCACCACACAACAGAGCCTGCAGAATAAAATAATATCAATAATAACATAAATGTATAGACACACAAAGATCATATGGTCAGTATGTTGATATTGTGTTATGAGAAACATATTGATATGTTATGTTCTCTAATGCTTAATTGGAGTGACATGATCCAGCTGTTTAGACCTTTCTTGCTCGAAGGTACATTAATTACAAATTTCTTCCAATTGCATCACACCTCTATTATTTATAGTTTTTTTGTTTCCTTTTGTGCCATGAATAGTTGAAGGGGAACCATCATGCTCGGCTGTTTTCTAATATGAGACGGTACTGCTTCATACGGTGCTGAGAACAAAGCTCTGTCTGCAACATCAGCTACGCTTCTGGGGAGAAATCGCAGAAAAGTTGAACCATCCAACTGTCCAACTTTTGGAAACGGAGTTGATGTTGCAGACCGCAATCTCTTACAGCACGCGTATCAAGCAGAACCATCAGCGACGAACGTAGGGGGCTGGGGGGCTGCAGCACCCCCTGGACAGTTTTGTTTTTACAAATTAATATATTGAGTAATTTCTTTAAATTATATATATGTACATTTAATGATAATTTCTGAATAATCTATAATTTATTTGCCAATATTAAATTAGACATAAATATTGAGATGATGCTAATTAAACTTTAAGTAGTTACGTTTACTAGACTGTCATAAGGCTGGTCAGGTTGAATGAACCTTGTTTATGGGACTGCTTATGCTTCTAGTTACCTTCTAGGTAGCTATGTCTCATTCTTCTTCTGGCTAGCTTTGTCTAATTAAGCTTCTAGCTAGCTGTGTCTCATTATGTTTCTAGCTAGCTATGTCTCATCATGCTTCTAGCTAACTATGTCTCATCATGCTTCTAGCTAACTATGTCTCATTATGTTTCTAGCTAGCATTATGTTTCTAGCTAGCTCATTCACAAAAAACTATTTCTGATATTTTCAAGAGCCCGCATGAAGCGAAAAAGGTTGCAGTGACAAGAGAAGAAAATGAGTTGAGTAATTTGAGCACCAGCCAATTTGCGTTTCAACACTTGGATTCTTATTTTTTCCGTTTTGCGAGTAGGCTGTTTGGTTTGGTTTATTAGGGTTGGACTGATTGGCCCACTGTGAGTTTGTGAGAATCACAAACGGCTGTAGGCCTGGCCCGTTCCGCAGCAATCCTCATTGAAGTCAATTGATAAAGGAATGAATTATTCGGCCCTATTGAAATAAATTACCAATCAATTTTTATCAGCACCCCCTGTTGAAAACTGCTTCCCGCGGCAATGAGTGGAACTTCTTATATTAGAAAAAAGCAGAGTGTGACGGTTTCCCTTTAATCCTGGAGCATTATTGGTACTATGACCCTTGGTCATAATTGTAAGTTCTACGTGTTTGTAGTAATGTCCCTCCCTATGTTCATGTTTCCTTGCGGCTAGCCTGTTGTGTTTCAGTGTTGATTGGAATATTACTTAATTTGGTGTTTGTGTTTAATTGTTTGCTTTTGCTTTAAAAATATGCGAGTTATCACCTAATGCTATGGATACATGATGGCAATACTCACATGCAAGTCGGTCCGATTCTAATCAACACAACAACCCTCATCCTCAGGGACCTGCTGGACCCCGGGGACAAGGAGGGCTGAAAGGGTCCAAAGGTCATCAAGTAAGGACTGAAGGGTGACTCGTTGTTTCTATTGTGTGTATCGCATCACGCCGCACACGCCTGTCGTATGTCATTCACACACATGTGGCTCTGTGGGTGATGAATCTCTCTGCTCCAGGGCCAGGAGGGGAAGGCCGGGCCGAGAGGATTGTCTGGGAGCAGAGGACCCCCGGTGAGCAGGGATGCTGGTCAGCTGGATGCTTGGAGAGAATCCGTCTGAGATGCTATCCATGAAAGGCTGACTGTGTTAACTGTGGAATTGAACTGGTTCCTACTGGCTTGTGTTTAACTTGATACATTGCTTGACAATTACAGCAATGGCTATAAAACAATTGTATAATGTATTCTACGTTTATATAATGTATTCTACAATTATATTATACAATAAAATCTGATCAATGGTCCACAACTTTTACAAGTTTTCTTCACGGAAATGGAGTTGATGTTGCAACACATGTATGAAGCGGTACGTGAAGTATTGAACTACGACCGTGATGTGGGACATGTGTTGGTTCTCTTCTCAGGGGTCGGATGGGCCATTGGGCCCCCGGGGCGTACTGGGCAGAGAGGGGCTGGAGGGGCCCTCGGGGATGGACGGAGCCGCTGGTACCGACGGAGGCAAAGGAAACAAGGCAAGAAAGCTCCTTTTAAAGCCTCCAACATCACTAACGAGCAGGGAAGACAGTAACCCATAATCAATGTGCTCCTTTCTATCATTTCTATCATCGTTATTGCCATCATCATCGTCATCTTTGTCCTCATCATCATCATCATCTCCGTACCCGTCTTCACCGCCACCATCTGCACCATCATCATCAGGGAGAGCAAGGAGAAGATGGACCGATCGGTTTAGCTGGCAAACCGGGCCTGCAGGGGAACACTGGCGTCACGGGGCTGCCTGGAAGCCAAGGCTCCTTTGGCGCTAAGGTGAGACGGAGGAGAGGAGATGTGAGAGGAATCCTAATCCAATCGGGCCGCTTGACATCCTAATGGCCTGTTCATTAGACTTATGAGCCAAATGCAAACTGAAACTGACAAGGAAGGCGGTTTTTGTTTTCTTTGTGTGTGTGTGCGTGTGTGTGTGTGCGTAAGTGTGTGTGTGTGTGTGTGTACATTTGTGAGCACATGTGTGTGTGTACCTGTGTGTGCATGTGCACGTTTGCGTGGATGTTTGTCCGTATGCGTGTACGTGTGTACGTGTGCATGTTCCTTTGTGTGCGTGCACGTATATGTGTATGTGTGTGTGTGTACGTGTATGTGTGTCTGTGTGTACGTGTGCGTGTGTGTGTGTGGTGTAGGGTGAGAGGGGTCTACCAGGACAAACGGGACCGCTGGGGA
>OOFG01066269.1:0-13798 GCA_900323295.1 Molva molva | reverse complement strand
AAATCTGATCCTGGTTTTGTGTTCAGCTCATCGGATAAGAGTGTGAAGGTGTGGGACACAAACTCCAGAGTGTGTGTCAACACTTTCTTCGACCATCAAGACCAGGTGAGAAAGTCTCCACCTGGGCATATGAAATGTTTAACTGGGATTAAAATAATCTATATATCTATCTATATAGATATAGATATATATCTATATCTCTACATACATATCAACATACATATCCATGACGTTCAAACTTGCCTTGTCGAGGGCACTTAAAGGGGAACCATCAAACTGCTATTTTGATATATAAGGGTACTGCTTTATATGCACTTTGGGAAGAAATTGCGGTCTGCATTCTGCAACATCAGCTGTTTCCGTGAAGAAAAATAAATCATGGAAAATTACGTCACTTTAGAAAATAGCGAGTGTGAAGGTTCTCCTTTAATCGATTTAACTGATCATGTGCCTTATAACGTGTGAACAAAAAATATGATAGTCAATAAATGTTTTAAGTAATTGTTTAAATCTAAACACCTGTGTTCCCAGGTGTGGAGCGTCAAGTACAACAACACAGGCTCTAAGATCATCTCTGCAGGCGATGACCGCGCCATCCACATCTACGACTGCCCCATGTGACCAGGGGAGGGACCAATAGAAACTTGACAATGATAGAATTTAAACAAATCGACAAAACGCATGTCTTATTTGGTAAATCCAAATAAACTCAATTATAGAGGGGTAGGTGGTTGTTAAGGAAGGTTGTAAAGCTATTTTTCACCGGCCTGCTTTGGTCAAATAAAACATTTTTTTTCTATTTTGGCTTGTTTGGCAGTTATTTTGTTTATAAGCAATGATAGCCATCTAGTGGCTGAAACGAGGAACTGTATCCTATGTATTTTTGGTAGTTGGACGTCACATCACAGTAAGAGCACGTTTGTATTCTATTTCATGTATACATCTATATCTACATACTACATTCAATTTACATCTTTCTACTGAAGATGCTTGATGTCAGATTCAGAATTAATCAAGAAATGAACTTTAGATTTTCGTGATTAATTCTGAATTCTTTAAAGAGATGCCATTACACATAACCACAATACCAGTTGCCATTAAGGGGATTCTATTTTAATGATCATTCTATCCCTGAAGTGGCTTCCATTCCTCTTCAGTAAAGGTCCACTCACCACCTTTGGCAGTTTGGCAAGCCATCCTTTATTAAATCTTCAACATGTACAACGTGTCTGATGCCAAATACAACACAAACAATAAGCTTGATATTTGTTTTTGTCCATGTGTTTAGATATTCATCTTACGGTTTACATATAGGGACACTGATTATCATTTCCTTCTATAATTTATATCCGTCTACTTGACAGGTCAGACTTGCATCAACATCAACCTTTCAAAATTACTTGTGTTACAAACTTATTTCCAGGGAAAAAATGGCTTAGGATAAAACAAATCTCTTAAATAACCTGCTGGTGGAAAATTGCAGTGTGGTATTGACCATATCCCAATAGCTTCCTGGTAGTTTTGGATGGAAAGTTGAGATTAAAGTCTTGAGTTAAGAGTGCTCTGGCACACGTTACATAAAATGTGCCTGTGAACAATACATAATCACCGAAACAGTTCTGTACGGAAGTTGTCATTTTCAATTTTTAAAGTCAAAGGTAAATCAAGATGATTTAAAAATAAGGCAGTGAGACTAATTTACAACTCTTTGAAAGGCTCTTGTAAAAGGCAAACAAAGCACATTGAACATGTTATTGTGCTTTTGGGTCGAAACCAACTCCAGGCCAATTTTGCATTAACAAGGAAAAGAAGTGAACAATTAAAAAATATACATTGGTATCAGTTGTGAACAAATGATCAGTTGATCACATTGGAATTTTGTACATGCCATTTCCAAGGCATAGGAGCAACCTAAAGAGATTGGATGATCCAGAAGAACTATCCGGCCTCCCATCTAAACCAACCACCTCTGCGCATACATGATTTTAAAGTCCACTGGAATGCACCATACAGAAATATATGCAAGATAAAGATTTACCTTGAGAAATTATGCATTTCTGCTTTGCCAATGTCATCTACTAGCTTGACAATACGTGGTTTCCCGATAAAAAGACGGTGTTTACCATATATCAACATTTTTTGTACCAACACCCTATGTTCTTTGTACACATCAAATGTGACATGTGAAAACAACACACAAGATGACACAACTACTGGATTTTCAGCTTTTCTTTTTCCCCCAGGGTGCTTTGGGGCCGGAGGTACTTTGGATTCCTTAAAGGATATTTAAAAAATAGTTTACACTATAAAAGTGTTATTTTTTTTCTCCCAACAAATCATAAATGTGCTAGGGTCACCCGAAATTGCTATACATACGTTTTGTTGAGTTTTTTTAAAGAGGAGGCATAACATGGCTTATTCCACAATGGCAGTTTGAGCCTCGCCCATAACTCTTTAATAAAGCAGCTGTGAAACACGCAGAACCAAAAAACAGATTTAACGGAATCTGTTAAATCTGCTTTACCCTACATAGTTATTTAACTCTGATTCTAGTCTTGAATGCTTGGAAAAGGTAATACTAAAATACCGGTATAAGTGGTGGGTGGAGGAGATTCAGGTGTTTTTGTTTCAGTTTTGATGGAGCGTTTTTTATAGTTTATTTTTCCCCTTTCACTTCGATGTATCCTGGGTCCTGGAGAAGTGTTCTGGCCTGAACCAACTGAACCAGTTTGGTTCCGTTCACCACCATCTGGTCTCCACCAGGGTCCTGTCCGGTACTGAACTGGTTCGCTTACGTTCACCAATGTCTGCTCTCCCCACCAGGGCCAAGTATACAGTAAGCTGTCTGGTGTGAAACTGAACCGGTTCCGCTCTGTTCACCAGTGTCTGCTCATTCCACCAGGGCCATGTATACAGTACGTTTTTCTGGTGTGAAACTGAACCGGTTCTGTTCCGTTCACCAGTGCCTGCTCTCCACCAGGTCGGCCCGCAGGCTGAGTCTCTTCAGGGTCTCGTAGCCCACCACGATGAGCACCGAGGTGGGCATGGCGGCGATGATGCGGGCAGACAGCCCCTTGGTCATCCCTCGAGCCCCCTCCTCCGCCAGCAGCTGCTTGAAGGTCTCAGAGACGGAAGAGCGTCCCTCCACCTGGCAAACAGACACACGGACGAGTAGGTCACCTGCTATGTTCTACCACTATGACCGGCGGTGGATCAACCAATGTTGGTAAGCACGTACGAGAAGTTCCACATGGTCGACACAACCATGTATAGTTTGTCTTCTCAGTCACTGTGACCATGTGGAAATACTTGGTACTTGGTCATGATCATTTACAATGTCTATAAAACAAAAGGTCAAGAAACAAGGTAATTTCAGGAGAGAATTTGCAGATTTCTAGGCTAGTGACTTGTTACGTGTACCTTCCCACCAGTATCTGTGAAAGCTGATACAGAATATGTAGCAGAATAGAAACAGGACAGTGTGTTTATGGACAGTAAGGATTCAAATGTGGAGATGAACCGGTGTAGTCTTTTCAATGTGCATCTGTGATTCACCTGCACTCTGGCCCGAACCACGTCCATCGGGTTGGTGATGGTGGAGGCGGTGGCGGCCGCCATTGGTCCCGCTATGGCCAACACCATCAGCTGAGGGCAACTGCTGGGCGCGATGCTGGACAGCCGTTCTGGAAACACAGATGAGGGAAGAATGTGAGAACATGAGGATTCTGTGTCAAACATTCCATGGGGGCTTACATTGAATGCCTTGCAGCATGCCTGTTTTTTAAGCTACTTCACATTGGTTAATAGTTCATGAAGCATTAACCAAGTGATAGAATAACCAATGAAGGATTGTGATCTATGCTCCATTCTGTAAACCAGATAACCAGTCATAATTACAACTCACCGCACCCCCACCTTTCAGCTAATCTTACCCTCGTGGTTTATTTTTAATGTAAATATCGCTCTGGATATTGGGTTCATTAAAAGAGAGTACAACATTTGTGGCTGTACTTGCGACAATCACAAAACATGATGATGATGCAATGAAGCCTTGTTCTCTAGACAGTCACACGACAGAAACCAAGAGTTGGCCGTTACCGCTGTAGAAGTGGTAGAAAGGCCACCAGAGAGCACTGTTGGGGATGTAGGTGAGCAGCGACGCCACGTATCCCCGGTAAAACCCGCGGAACCCGTCGGCAGCACATATCTGCACCACGATGTCACGGGTCTGTCCGAAGGAAAACCGCCCTCGTTTGGCCGAGGACGACGCGGCCGCGGCCGCCGCCCTTGGTTTGACCTTGAAGCGGGTCAGGTGCTCGCCCTGGCCCTGCATCATCAGCTGCTGAGACACCACGTCGATGGGCACCGTGATGGTCTGCGCCACCAGCGACGCCGCGCCCCCGGCCACCAGAGACTTGACCGTGTTGCTGGGAGAGTAGTGCGACACGTACTTGCGCACCAGCTCGTAGGTGGTGATGTAGGCCTGCCCCGACACCAGCGTGAAGGTGCTGACCATGAAGCCCCGGTACAAGCCGCGCAGGCCCTCCGCACGCAGGATCTTACAGAAGGCGTCCAGCGTGCCCGTGTACAGTGCCTTGCCCTTCTGCACCTGCAGAAGGGTGCGGATGAGGCTGGCGGGGTACACCGTAAGCCGGGTGGTCATGGTCATAAACACCCCCAGGGAGTAGAACTTCCTCTTGTCCAGGTCCTCCCATTCGATGATCTGGATGGTACCTTTCTGCTGCATGCCGCCGGCCCACGCAGAGCTCTGCCCCACCTCGAGCTACAGTACTGGATAGGACACCCTTCCCACGGCCATGCACTGTGATGGGCAACAAGACGACACTCAAACATCAACAAATCACCACACTCGTCGTCAACGGTAGCTCTACGTAACGGATTTGGATACCGTCAGAGTAACGTTACACAATATAAAATGTGAATACCGTCAGTTCTATAATAAAGACCTACGGTAGCTAAGGAGGTAGAGCACGTTGTCTCGTTGTTATAGCCTATTACTAGCTGATACATAATGGTAATTGTGTATAAATAAAGTACCTTCCAAAAAAAGCTTCCTGTGACCATGTGTCAACATCTCAAAGCCTTCGGATGACTAAACAATACAGTACACCAACACTTTCCTAGCATGGTTAGATAGGATAGCCTGCTGCTGAAATATAGATTTTTCACCAACATTAAAGATCTTCGCGACGAAATGTAGTAGGTTTACTAACTGTTACTGGTCTGCGGTATTGATCCGAACCCACTAAAACAACACTAACGTTAACAGTTAGTCCTCCACATGTGCAACGTCGCGCATTCTGCTGTGTCTTGCCTAAAATCATACATCCACCGCGATTTATGTCAAGCACATGCACTTACTTATTTAGAGGCCATTCGCAGACTTTAACGTCGTCTTCGGACAGTGTCCAGTGTCGTTTGAAGGTTTGCATTAAACGTGCAGGTCTTGAGTAACGATACGGCCTAGTCTACAAGGTGGTTGTCCAGAAAGTCTGGCCTGCGCTTGTTTGCGCTAAGAAACGACACAGACAATGTCAAAGGTGCAAGGTCGGTAGGATTTACTTAATTGTCCTACCGAAATATTATTTAAATTTTCACATTCAAATTTGTATATTGTCCGTTGGTTTTTTATAGGTGTTATTATAATGTAACGTTGGATAAATGTTTAAATGTTATCTGAGGAAATGGCACATATTGCCTCCGTAGTCACGTGGCGTCCTCTGGTAAGGATTTAAAGCCACAGTCAATATTCCTCATGTCAAAATAAACCTGAAATAAACTATGTAAATAACCAAATACACCATACTCCATTTAGTCTGGGATGTGACCTTGACCCTCCGATCAGAACACATCTTTTATAAAAATAAGAAATACGAAAAACTATACTAATAAGTACTTAAAATAGTTTAAAAAGAAAACTGTGGAGATGCAGCCCGCGGAGTCACATTGTCACTCCTATGATATATTTAAAACGTTCGGTTAATTCTACTCCTACTGTTGCTGTAAATACAACTACTACTACTACTACTACTACTACTACTGAAACAACAATATGAATAACCCTAAATAATATCCATAATTAATAATAATACATATTAATAACAAGTTACAACATAATAACAAGTATTATAATATTTTCATTCATTGTTATTTATTGGTTTAATTTGTCCTTTTAGTATCCATTACAACAATATCGATTTACACAAATAGGCCTCATCTGTTGGTTAATAGTCCAGGGGGCGTGACTGTAAAACTTAACGACGTCAAACGACGTCACGAGAAGAGCCGTGTTCATTTCAGCAGTCATCATGGCGTACGCTGCTCTTGTCAAAGGTAAAGAGAGATCGTCTGTTCACGTATTATTGAGCAAATGTATAATCCAGGGGGGGTCGCATTTGTTGACGACACCATTATTTATTTATCGTTGATAGCCTGGGATCTATTTCAACAATCAATTCAACACATTGACGTCAAGAACATATAGCCTAAAACTGTTAGCTGGGGGATGGCACCCGACTACCGCTTCTTGTTCAACTCGGCTACGCGTTGTTTTTGTACTTTCACAGCATAATATGCAAGAAGAACATTGTTAAACCAAGTGTTTCCATTTTGACAAGCAACCCGGTGAAGTGTCGAACTGAAACGGGACAATATGTGTCAGTGTAGACCCGGTGTAAACTGAGCAAGTCTTATCTCTTCGAGACCTGGGCTCTGAGGAGCACAGCTAGCACCGCTGCTAGTGTTGTTGGTAGTGTCATGCCGAGGACGGACGTTTTATCTGTCAGCACTCAATAATCTTACTCGTAAATAATCTACCCCCATTCCTTTGCCTAGCATAGATGATCGCATTGTTGTCACAAGTGAATCATGTCATTATTGCAATGTTTAGGCCTTGATTAATGGGACGCTTGCATGTTATGGTCCGTAGATCCGCTTTCGTTGCGTCATGTTGTTTACGTGTTGATGTTACACTTCATATGATGTTGAACCTTGGTCCCCCACACTGGGGTAATCTATTAATCTATTAAAGTGTTTTT
Source organism: Molva molva (assembly GCA_900323295.1). NCBI lineage: Eukaryota > Metazoa > Chordata > Actinopteri > Gadiformes > Lotidae > Molva > Molva molva. The sequence continues at coordinate 6,740 of OOFG01066269.1, read as the reverse complement.
TTTATGGGGTTTCCTTATTCCGCACAACCATTTCTGTTGCTGGTATACAGTCAAGATCACCAGAAAAGTCTTGGTTTTGCAGGTGCCTGACCAGTCTCTTTCAAACACGGGTGGTCGTAATTACTCATTGGATAGACACACAAGGCCCCTTTTATGAACACACAATAGTGTAATCTGCTAACGTTGTGATTTACAGGACTTCAGTATATTGAGGCATCCACGTGAGGAACAATGATTATACATTTAAAAAATGAGACCTGACCAGTTTAATCCTTTTAATTACAAACCTGTCTTTGAAAGTCAACACTGAGCTCGTAATTATTATCAACATATGACACGTTGGGTAACTCATTTAGACAACACTATTCAAATTGATCATTGTTTAGCTGGTGGTTTATAAGATAATGAGAATATTCCTATAGTTGTTCCTCACAATTTTTTAGCAATGCAATGCTTTGCTCAAGCATTGCTGTTCTTTTAATAAACTTTGTTACTAAGATATGTCCACGTTATGTTACTGTATTGGTCTACAGTTGGATACCAGAAAACTATTATATTTAGGTCATTCTGCCAATAAACTTATCAGTGTTGTCATTTTTCTCTTACAGAGCATCCGTACAGCCATTTGATTGACACATTGAATGATGGCAGTGTTAAATTCTTCAATCCACAGAAATTAAATGACCCAAGATATGGTAAGTCTAGACCAGCCAACTCTGTAGTCTCTGCTTTTGTCACCTGCTGCATTCATCTGTTTTAAGAACTTTTTTAATTCTGGAAGGAGATGTTCAAGCCAACAATGCAGTGTCAATTTAATCTTAGTTTTAACATAACATAAATAATGTGAACAAAATGGAAACACTGAGCTTTAACATTTTGTATTTTAACTTAGGAAAGCTGCCTCTATCCATCCGTGTCTTATTGGAGGCGGCAATTCGTAAATGTGACAACTCGAACGTGAAAAAGGAGGACGTCCAGAACTTTCTGGACTGGCAGGAGCAGCAGAATGTGGCTGAGGTGCCATTTCCTCCCTCCCGGGTCCTGCTCCAGGACTTCACGTGAGTCTGCTGGTCCTGATGGTCCACACAGATAGCACACACGACACTTCTCCGCTCTTGACCTGTACCCAGCTGAACCCATGCTTATTTTCTGTTTTAACGCCCATAGGGGCATTCCCGCCATGGTGGATTTGGCGGCAATGCGAGATGCGCTGGTCAAACATGGTGTGGACCCTTGCCGGGTCAACCCAGTCTGTCCCACCGACCTCATAGTGGACCACTCGCTACAGATCGACTTCAGCAAATGGTAAGGTCACTGATACGACCCTTTAGCTCTTTACTCTTTAGCCTTATAGTTGAAGTAAGTGGATGGCCCCTTAAAGTTGCAATAGGCACGTTGCAACTAGCTTGTAGCTTAAAAGTACTTTTATTATTTTTATTATGTCTGTTGTCAATGCTGATTGATAGTGATTTCAATAATTTCATCAATAGGATCACATCCTATAACTAATATATATTCTACAGAATAGTAGTGGACACTGTTATTGAGTTTTTTGAATTCTAAAGGTATGCCGCCTAACTGGGATTGCTCAATCTTAAACATTGCGACTTTAAGGTTTGATAATGGTGTCTATACTGTGTGTGTGCGTGTTTATGCGTGTGTTTGTGTGTGTGTGTGTGTGTGTGTGTGTGTGTGTACTTACTACTTGGCCAATATGATGTCTACATACATCAGTCGGTTTTAAGGTCTATAAGTCTGTGCTTCTGTAACTACAGACCCACAAGGACACCGCTTTTTTTTTCGTACATTGTATTTCCTATTTGTATTTTACAACTATGAAGTCTGCAAAGTATAAACCCGATGAACCTTTCAGTGCCATCCAGAACACACCCAACCCTGGCGGAGGAGAGAACCAGAGCCAGGGCGCCCCTCGCTCCACCTCCTCCACCCCCGCCCTCGCCTCCTCCGCCCCAGGCGGCGGCCCCAGGCAGCTGCCTCGGGGCGGGGGCTCCCAGTGTGGCAGTGCTAGGGGTTCCTGCAGCAAGGCCAGATGCAGCGACCCCCCGGCCTCCCCAGGCGGACGCCCACCGGCCGTCCAGCAGATAGAGAACACGCCCCTGCTGTGCCCCTTCCACCTGCAGCCCGTCTCTGAGTAAGTCTGGAGGTGCTGGCTGATGATGGTGGAGAAGCTGCTCACACAGTGGTTCCCATTTGGGGTCGCCTGAACTGTATATGGGGTCACGAGAGATTGCTGCTTTATAAGCTATAGATGTTTGACGGTATGTGAAGGGTAAAGCTCCCTTATATACCCACAGACTGCCTAATGATTCGTAGCCACAAGCAAATTAGTACTTCACTGGAAAATTTATATTACAGCAGATGTGTCCAAAACATTTCAGAAAGTAGATATTTTCTGATCTATAAATGGGGTCACAGGCTGAAAAAGGTAGGGAAACACTGAGCTAAACTTTCCTTTGTTTCTGTGTTCCACCTGCAGACCAGAAACTGCATTGAAGAGCCAAGAGATGGAGCTGATCCGGAACAAAGAGAGGCTGCAGTTTTTCAAGGTAGTGTGCTACTTCATATGTTTTAAGACAAAAGTGGATTTTAAAATTTGATATAGCGTTTAACATTTCTCAAAAGCCTCCATCTCCCCAGTCCTCACAAGTACAGTAAAGTGTGCGAAAGTGTGTAAACCCTTGGGTCTTCCTCTCCCTGGTAGTGGTGCTCCAAAGCGTTCCAGAACGTGAACGTGGTCCCACCGGACGTTGGCGCAGTTCATCAGGTGAACCTGGAGCACCTGTGCCGCGTAGTACACGTCAGCGATGGCCTGGTATACCCCGACAGCGTTGTGGGGACCGACTCACACACCACCATGATCAACGGACTGGGCGTACTGGGCTGGGGTAAGACATCAACCTAAAAAAAATATACCAACACAGTTCTGGATTGTCTTTATTGTTGATTGCAAATTGCCTCCCTCATCATGCAATGACATATAACTCACTGTAGCGGGAATTTAGTTAAACAGATATCACTGTGAAGGAAAGTTATTAAACAATTTTTTTATTTAAGGTCAAAACCAAAGTGTATTCTATGCAATGGATATGCACATCCGAACCTGGGGAAATTGCAACTGCTTTTGTTTTTGTGGAAGTTAAAGTAAAAAACCAGGGCACAGGGTTACATCACTGTTGCCCAACACAGCAGCTTTTCTCCGTCCCCCTCCCCATAAGCTCTCTAGTCTATAACCCGGTCACCCTTGTAACGCTGAGTTCACCTGGGCAGGTGTTGGGGGGATCGAGGCAGAGGCGGTGATGTTGGGCCAGCCGGTGGCCCTAACCCTACCCCAGGTGGTGGGGTGTAAGCTGGAGGGCTCCATCAACCCTCTGACCACCTCCATCGACGTGGTCCTGGGCATCACCAAGGTAACCGCTGGCTCTTCTGTTACCTTCTGAAGTCAGTGGGATTTCTGGTGTGTTTTTTGATTGCTTCTGTGCAAGTAATGGATAGAGTTAGGCTCCATTTTAAAAAGAAAAAAAAGAAAACGAAAAAGAAAAAAAAGATTTTGCACAAAAGTACAACTCTATTACAATGGAAACAACACAACAAGAACAGTAAATTAACAATTCAAATACATCTGAATCAGAGAGCTATATCAACAACAAAAAGATTACACACAACCTATTTAGAAGAACGCTGAACTAAAAGTATATTTTTTTAAAGGTTTTGTAAAATTTGGTTTGTGTATGTTTGTTTGCTGTCAGCCCCATACTCATACAATCCACAGTAGCGGAAAACAGCTGTTATCCCCCTGGTATGATCGGTCTGTTTATAACTGAAGCTTGGGCTCTGAGCAGAGTTAGCAGACGATCTCTCTGGCTTTGCTCTGTCTTGACAGCAACAGAGCAACATGTTCAGTCGTGTTCCCTGAGCTTCAGTGACCGTGTTTGTTGTGTTTTTGTCTTTTGCGGCACTGTCAACATATTGTTTTTGCATGGTCAAGGAAACAAGTGTGTTGTTAATATTAGATTTGTTGCGCATTGAATTTGAAGTGTTAAAACGCGCACCCTTGGACCGTTATTGTCAGAATCAAGTATTCAACAATGCTGTGGTATGATGTATTCTAACTATTGTTTTATGTGTGTCTTCCAATCAGCACCTGCGGCAGGCTAACATCGCCGGGAGGTTTGTGGAGTTCTTTGGCCCGGGGGTGGCCCAGCTGTCGGTCCCTGACCGGACCACCATCGCCAACATGTGCCCCGAATACAACGCCACCGTCAGCTTCTTCCCCATCGACCAAGTCACACTCAAGCACTTTAAAAAGACCAGTGAGTCTGAGAGAGAGAGAGAGAAAGAGAGGGATTTCAGTTATGAAATGTGTGCCACAAAATGACACACACATACACATACACATACACATAACATTAGATACCTTTGTCAATAAAGAATTTAAATAGATCAAAAACACATTACATTACACCCAAAAGGACCACAATGGAAATAAGCCCTTGGGCTTTATTGTGTTTGATCCTTTTGATAATAAAGAATTTAAACCAATCACACACACACACACACCAATTTCAGTTGTCTGTACATTCATGTTTTCCATTTATTCTGTGGGACTGCAGATCAAGCCTGTGTAACCGACAGAGATCCGTAGTCTCTGTCAAACAGGAGCCCGCATTGACAATGTTCTATGTTGTATCTTAATCTTAGGGAACACATCCTGCAAGCCTTTCATGTAATCCTTCTGTTTCCCCTCCAGACTTTAGCCAGGAGAAAATTGAACTAGTGGAGTCGTACATGAAGGCTGTAAACCTTTTCAGAAGCTACACAGACTCTGAGGAGGACCCACTCTATTCAGAGGTAGGTGGTGTCTGGTGGTGGTGGTGGTGGAGATGTGGGGCTGGATGGTCTACTGGTTAGGGGGTTCGTGTTCAATCCCCAATGTCCGTACCACAGTCAGCATGCAGGAGCCAGATGCATGTGCCATACCGTAACCATAACCTCAGAGTGTCTGAAGGAACTGTGGATACACAATTGAAGGTTTTAACTTGTTACTAGGCTCACATCCCAGCAGTGTCTCTGAGGACATTTGTGTCACCAAGTACAGGTGCACACTGAGAATGCATGAAGTTTAAGGTTTCTATAAGGTTTAGGGTTCCAAGCTAGAGTGGCCTAGCAGGAACATAGCCACATTGCTGATTCTCTGTGAACTATAGATGCAACTAAACAATGGAAATGGCTTCACAGCAGGTAGCAGAAGAATGGGTTCTAATGTGCAAGGATGTCTATTCTTAGGAGGTAGAACATTGTTTGGAGGGTTGCTCGGTCAACCGCTCTGCCCCTCCTTGTAGAAGGGGTCCTTGAGCAAAACACCCAACCCCTACAGTAACTGGCCCGTTTGGGGCCTTGCAAGGTTGACATTGCCGCGTGCGTGTGTGGCCTTATGCCCCTTTTCCACCGGTGGGTGCGGGTCGGTTCGGTGCGGCTTTGGTGGAGTAGTGAGGGTGCGGTATAGCCCAGCTCAGTTACGGCTCGCGTTTCCACTGCCGACAGTACCCTACGTAAACATTGTGACATCATAGCAGCGCGACACAGTGTAGCCTGCTCAATAAAAACAATGGAAAAGAAGAACGCGACACATTAAACCAAGAGCTACCATGGAGGTTGTCCAGCAACCTCCCCAAGAATGCAGAGGAACGTCTCCACCTCCTTGTTCGCCCAAGCTAAAGGTTTGCGCGACATGTCCATTGTCCAGAATAATACCTCGCGGGTACTGTGTTTGTTTGTTTTTATCCCCATGTCGCCCGGAAGTGACGATTCTGTCGACCAATCAACGGACGGCGTGTGTAGCTCGAACTTGCCGGCACCCTTTCAGGCGTCTCAGTACCCCAACGGAGGAGTACTGCGAGACGAGTACGGCTCAATACGGCTCAGTCCGGGTCACGCCCACTGTTGGCGGTGGAAACGCGATCCGTGCCGCACCTTTGCGGACTGAACCGACCCGCACCCTCCGGTGGAAATGCGCCAATAGTCTCTCTCTCTCTCTCTCTCTGTAGTTTTGCAATGGGTTGTGTTCAGAAGTCTAACAGGATGCAGTGTCTCTGTATGCCGGGCTACGCTGGACCCAACTGTGAGAGGTAAGCTACACACATGCACACACACATGCACACACACACGCACGCACGCGCACGCACGCGCACGCGCACAGTGGCCCGTGAGGTCATAGGTCACCCATCATCCTCCCCTTCCCTCCATCAGGTGTGCGCCCGGTTTCTACGGTAACCCCATGGTGGTGGGCAGCAGCTGCCAGCCGTGCGGTTGCCACGACAACACGGACCCCAACATGCTGTTCAGCGACTGTCACGCGCTGACGGGGGCGTGTCTGAGCTGCATGGGCCACACGGCCGGCCCCCACTGCGAACGCTGCTCCCCCGGTTACTACGGCGACGCCATCCTTGCCAAGAACTGCACCAGTGAGTCGGTCGCCCCCCCCCCTCTGGGTTAACCACATGCTCACCTCTGATTGGCTGAGAGGGCACCCCGGTCACCTGCTGATGCAGCCTTGATTGGACCCGTTGATGCTGTGTGAGACGTGAGCTGACGTCCTTCTCTTTGTTTTCTACCCAGAATGCAGTTGTTCTGAGTGTGGCACAGAGTCATGTGACCCTCAGTCTGGTCAGTGTCGCTGCAAACCAGGAGTCACCGGACCACTCTGCGACCGCTGCCTGGTG